>CM076576.1:292433295-292702250 GCA_034641835.2 Pinus albicaulis
CTTTAGAGTCAAATTTTGAAGTCAAAGATCTCAAGACCTTTTCCACCAGAGTAGTATCAGCCATGGTTTCACCCAAATTTCTCATCCGATTTACAACATCATCTAGACGAAGAAAGAAACTGGCAAAACTTTCATCACTATGCATCTTCAAATTTTCATATTCAATTCTAAGAGTTTGGAGTTTTGCACTTTTTACCTTTGTGTCTCCTTCATAGCTTAGAATGATTTTGTCCCATATTTCTTTTGCTGAATGTAGCTGCATCACTTTAGCAAATTCCGATTCAGACATGCTTCCCAATAAGACATTCACTGCTTTGGCATTGATTTCATACTTCTTTCTTTCAGCTGCATCAGTAGGAATACTTGCCGGGTATTGATAACCTTCTTCCACGATTGCCCATACATCTGCACCAAGACTTTGCAGATATGCTTTTGTACGTACCTTCCAGAATATCAGATTGCTTTCATTGAATAGAGGTGGCTTTATAGACATTACTCCTTCTTGACTTCCCATTGCGACGGATCTCCTTTAAGCGATCAAGCTTCTGCACAAGGACCTGCTCTGATACCAATTGTTGGGAAAAATACTGAGAGGGGGGGGTGAATCAATATTTACTGCATAATCAAATATTTTTACTTTTTCATTCCTTAAAACCCATACGCTACTTTCCTTCAGTAAACTAGCGTATATACGCGGATCCCCTTTATGAAACTAGCGTATACGCAGAGATTTAGATCTGTCATTAAATCTTCACTTATATTATTCCATCATTCATTCATCAGATGTTCAATAAACAGTAAACATGTGCAGTAAGAACAGAATAAACCATCACACAAAGCATCACACATGAACACCAGGATTTTTAGGTGGAAACCAAAATCGGTAGAAACCACCGCTGCAGTTGCTCAGCCTTCAATATTTTATTATAGAGAAAACATCTTACAACATATGTGCTGGCGCAGACTTGACCAGCACGCAGGCACCCACCTGCGCTCGTTTTCCAGCCTCTCCTGGAAGGGAGCTACGACCCCCTGACTCGTTTACCAGCCTCACCTGGAAGGGAGCTACAACCCCCCGATCTCGTTTACCAGCCTCACCTGGAAGGGAGCTACAACCCCCCGATCTCGTTTACCAGCCTCACCTGGAAGGGAGCTGCAACCCCCTGACTGAAGGCTACAACCCTCAGCACCACCTTGGACCACGTTTCATCAATTTTCACACTGGATCCAACCACTTCAATAGAACACAACTTGCATGCCACAATTCATCATATTTCCAGACCGAACCCTTTCCATACTTTTAAGCACAAACATACATCATCAACAGATACATATCAACACAGATCAGATAGCAGAAACACAGCAGAACAGATCAGATATTTCATACCCCTTGCTTCAGAAAACCCTAGTTTGCATACGCGCTTTTACTTCACTGATGTCGTGTATATACGCGCTTCCGTCCACACAAACCAGCGTATACCTCAGTGTATATTTTATTGCGCATACGCGCTTTCTCTTCGCTGAAGCCGCGTATATACGCGCTTCCTCCGCGGCGAAGTAGCGTATAGATCTTCAATCATTACAGAACAGCATACTTCATCAGATCAGATATTCAGTTCAGATCTACCCTTTTGCTTCAGACAGATGTTCGCCTAGATGCTCGCCTCATCACAGATCTAAGCCTTCCATAATCAGATCTAGCAAATACAAGAGCAATTCAGATCTAGATCCCCTTCTTCATCATCGGTGCATCATACATTCAGATTTATCATTCAAGTGTAACCCTTTCCATTCAGATATACTTCAGAGAGAAGTATTCATTCAAGCTCAGACATCTTGCACCCACACACACATTTTGCACAATGAATTTCTTCTCCTTATATAGGTTTATCCTTTTTCAATACCATGAGCCCCTTTTTCAATACCATGGGCCAAAGCAATACCATGAGCCCAAAACTACCCGGACGGGGTCAATTAGGCGGATCATTACCCAATACAATGGGTCAATACCATGGTGGTTACCCTTGGTTTTGCACTTTTTGAGCGCTTTAGCACAATTTTAAAGGGGCACGTTCTTTTCCGCGTGCATACGTGACTTACCCTAGGCCAATCCGCGTATACCAAGAGACATACTCTTTTTCATCATACTTTGAGTACATTCTGAAATCCTTTCTTCATAGCCTTCTGTACATACTGTAGAAACATCATATTTTCTTCATCAGGAACACATTCTCTTAAGCCCAACTTCATCAAGTAAGTTTTCATCATTTTCATCAAGTGGGTTGCCTTTCAAGGACACCACTCAACATCATATTGTCAACAAACATCATATCACATCAGATTTACATCATTTACTAAGTCCATCAAGTCGAGCATAACTTCATCAGGTGGATTGTCATCAAGGACAACACATGTCAATAGTCGCATGTCTTCATCTTCATTTAGTGGGTTGCCATCAAGGACAACACTCTGCATCATATTTCCAACAATCTCCCCCTTTGGACTTGATGGCAACCACGATGGTGTTTGGATACCACAACAGATAGATACATTAAGAATACATTGACACCATGTCACTCTCCCCAAATATTTGACATCATTATCTTCTCTTCATTCAAACACCATGTCACTCTCCCCCTTTGACATCAAGGGCAAAGGGCGGATCAAAAACCAACACTCTCCCCCTTTTCTCCTCATGTGGAAGAAACATTCTGCAGATCTGATATGTGCTGAAGTGGCCAAGCTCCTCCTCGAACTGCATCCAAGCATCCTTTCCATATGACTAAGGCTCCCCCTTAGTTTGTGCATCCTCAACACTTTCACCAACAAATCATCAAGGCATCTTCATCAAAACATTAGAAATAGAATTATGAGAACTGGAACACCACCAGAGATACCAAACAGTATCAGAGATACCAGACAGCACTGCAGCTGTGCTGAAGAATGCTGAACCATCCAAAAAAATTGTCAGCAACCAAACATACGCGGGTTTATGTGCAGGAACTCGCGTACATACGCGACTGTGTTTCGGGAACCAGCGTATCCCAAGCTATCTTCTCTAAATTTCAACTAGTGGATTCTTTGTGAGGTGTGAGTGTTCGAAGCTTCTTTTGAATGCTTCCCTGGACTACAGATAGATAGAACAATGTAGTTGTGTCTTCAAGCGTCATCCAATGGTTGTAGCAAAGGCACATTAGTAACCAAGCCTTCAGATTCTTTGCACCATCAATACAATCTTTCCAAGAAATTTTATCATACCAGAACAACAACCTCTCATAAGTGTCAAGCAATCATTCATGTGGTCCACCACCATCCTACATCACCATGAATTTTAAGATTTAACATGAAGTAACATATGTAGGAACAGATCTCAGCCATAGTAACGACTATGCATGAACTATTCTTATCTCTGAATCATAAGACTTCCAATTTTATCCAACAGATAAACTTCAGCAAGCAGTAAACATAGTTCATCTCATCATCATAAACCATGTACCAATTCATCATCATTTGAGCATAAGTATCACAAAAACCAAAGAACAAGCAGTCATATTGCCAATAATGCAATCATTAGTATTCAACCTGCTGCTCCCCCTAAACCAATGCTCTTCCTTAGCTTGCAATCTGAAGCACCTTCAACAGCAAGTCATCAGCAACAATCTTTGAATTATAAGACTTTCATCTCAACAACGAATGCTCTTCATCATAAAGCAACCAGGCTTCATCCATAATCTTCAACACAAGAACCCATGTATCAATTCATTATCATGAGTATAACCAGAATGATGCTAACAGTGCAATCATCAGCAGTCATACTGATGCTCCCCCTGGGCCTCTGCTCCAGATCTTCAGCAATCAGATAAATTTTCTTATCATCAATGCATACGCGGCTGTGTCTGCTGAAACTCGCGTGTATACGCGACTTTTGTGAATATAACCCGCGTATATAAAGTGAAATATAGAAAATTTCACACCTTCATCTCCTTCTGCAATTTTACCTTCTGTTCCTGTCTTTTCTTCACACCAGATGCACTGTCAGAAATACATATAACCAGAATAATCAAATCAAACATGAGAGACATCATACATTTCTCCCCCTGTGACGATACATTACTAATTCTCATAATGTATCTAACATCATTCCTGCAGTCTATCAGAGAAGTAAGCTTCATAAGCAGATGACTGCAGTAGGGTCTGAATTCCCTACGTTTCTGATCGGTCCTCCTTCTTTTTCCAAATTTGCTTGAGCTTTCCAACAGTGTGCTGAAAATTGTCCACTTTCCCAGATATGTTCATCCTGCATTCTTTTTCTACATGTCCATACTTATTACAAACATAACATCTCATGTGGCCAGAGAAATAAACATAAGAATCATAATGAGTATTTCTATTCTTCCTCCTTTTACAATCAGCTGCTTTATGTCCATACTTGTTACATGAAAAACAATATCCCCTGAAGAAGCTAGAGTTCCTTTCTGAGTAGAACTTGTTTGTTTGTGGCTGAAATGATCTGCTCCTGCAATTTGCTGCAACATGCCCATAATTATGACATTTAAAACATTCAACGTTCTTGAATGAATTCTTTTGAGAATTCATGATTGTTGGTTGATCTTTTGACTCTTTCAATACTTCAGATTTTGCATTGATGTCCTTTGATTCTTTAGCACCTCCTTGTGAGCTAGATTCTCCTTTAACAGTTTCATGGAAACCAAGACCAAGTTTGATAGCAAGAGACCTTTGATTACTTAGAATATTGTCCAAAATATTAGTACTATCATGAAACCTCAAAAGTTTAACCTTTTCTTCTAATTTACCTTTGAGAATGTTTACCTCAACCTCCAAGGCTTGACATTGCTTTGTCATGCTTTCTTCTTTCCTTCTTCCATCTTCTACTTGATCCTTCAGATTTAGAATCTCTTCTTTCAACCAATTTTAGTTTTCTTCACATGTTTGTTGCAGCTCTTCATTCTTCTTATTTGATTTTTCCAGATCTTCTTTGAGAGAGATGATTTCTGCTTCAAGGCCTTCCTTTTCAACTGATTGTAGAGGTTCCTTATTTTCCTTACTTGATGCTTCTAAATCTTCCTGAAGACAAATGATTGCAGCTTCAAGTCCTTCATTCTTCTTGCTTGATTTTTCAAGATCTGCTTCTAGATCTTTAATTCGATTGGATGCATAAGTATGAAACCTTTGATACTTGTCCACTTGTCCGTTCAGCATTTCTATTTGATCTTTCATTTGTGAGATCATCTCTTTATAGATAGTTTCTTGCTTATTGTATGAACTTTGTAGTTCTTCTTCTTTAATCTTGAGAGCTTCTTCTAGATCCACAACCTTACTTTCACTATCTTTACTATTGTTTGCACAAAGAAGAGTATTACAAGTGGCCTTCTCCTTTTTCTTCTTTGCCATGAGTGCTTGTAGATCTTCGTCGGAATCTGTTTCTTCAATTTTTGCTATACATGATTTCTGAGGTATCTCCTTTCCTTGAGTAACCTTCTTCTTTTGCTTCTTAGCCATGAGCACTTTCAGATCTTGGTCAGAATCTTCTTCATCTTCATTGGACACTTCATCATCATCTTCTTTTGCATAATAACTCTTTCTCTTCTCAAATTGTTTCCCTTTACCATGCTTTTCTCTATAAGGACATTTAGCAGCATAATGACCAACTTTTCCACACTCAAAACATTTGAAGGGAAGTTTACCTTTGAATCTTCCAGTACCTAGTTGGAGCTTTCTCACGAAATTCGCTTCTTCTTCATCGGATATATAGCTGGATTATTTGACAACTTCCTTTTCCTTTTCTTTTGTAGATGCCTTAAAAGCAGCTTCTCTTATTTGAGAAGGACCTCCTTGTCTCATTTCAAAAGCAGTCAGAGTACCATGTAATTGAACAACAGAAAGAGTTTGCAGATCTTGCCTTTCTTCAATAGCAGAAACTTTAGAGTCAAATTTTAAAGTCAAAGATCTCAAGACCTTTTCCACCAGAGTAGTATCAGCCATGGTTTCACCCAAATTTCTCATCCGATTTACAATATCATCTAGACGAAGAAAGAAACTGGCAACACTTTCATCACTATGCATCTTCAAATTTTCATATTCAATTCTAAGAGTTTGGAGTTTTGCACTTTTACCTTTGTGTCTCCTTCATAGCTTAGAATGATTTTGTCCCATATTTATTTTGCTGAATGTAGCTGCATCACTTTAGCAAATTCTGATTCAGACATGCTTCCCAATAAGACATTCACTGCTTTGGCATTGATTTCATACTTCTTTCTTTCAACTGCATCAGTAGGAATACTTGCCGGGTATTGATAACCTTCTTCCACGATTGCCCATACATCTGCACCAAGACTTTGCAGATAAGCTTTTGTACGTACCTTCCAGAAGATCAGAGTGCTTCCATTGAATAGAGGTGGCTTTATAGACATTACTCCTTCTTGACTTCCCATTGCGACGGATCTCCTTTAAGCGATCAAGCTTCTGCACAAGGACCTGCTCTGATACCAATTGTTGGGAAAGAAATCACGAGAGGGGGTAGTCAGGTAACTACTTTGCATATTCAACTTTTGCATATTCATAAAACTCTCTTCACTATGATAAACTAAGCGTATATCTGAATCTTGCTATGAAACTAGCGTAATACAAGAATTTAGATATGTCTTTAAAATCTTCACTTATATCATTCCATCATTCATTCATTAGATGTTCTATAAACAGTAAACATGTGCAGTAAGAATAGAATAAACCATCACATAAAGCATCACACATGAACACCGGGATTTTTAGGTGGAAACCCAAGTCGGGAGAAAACCACCGCTGCAGTTTCTCAGCCTTCAATATTTTATTATAGATAAAACATCTTACAACATATGTGCTGGTGCAGACTCTACCAGCACGCAGGCACCCACCTGCGCTCGTTTACCAGCCTCTCCTGGAAGGGAGCTACGACCCCCTGACTCGTTTACCAGCCTCTCCTGGAAGGGAGCTACGACCCCGTGATCTCGTTTACCAGCCTCACCTGGAAGGGAGCTACAACCCCCTGACTGAAGGCTACAACCCTCAGCACCACCTTGGACCACGTTTCATCAATTTTCACACTGGATCCAACAACTTCAATAGAACACCACTTGCAGGCCACATTTCATCATATTTCTAGACTGGACCCTTTCCAAACTTTTAAGCACAAACATACATCACCAACAGATACTTAACAACACAGATCAGATAGCAGCTCTGTGAAAAAGATAGGTCTATTTCATACCCCTTGTGACAAACCCTAGTTTGCATCTGTGTATCATGATATCGTAGCCTGTCTGGCGCTTAGTCCCACAAATGCGTATACCTCGGTGTATATTTGTGCGCATACGCTCTCTTATTGAAGCTGCGTATATCTGTGACTTCCTCACCGTGACAGTAGCATATAGATGTTGTCGATATGAGCAGCATACTTCATCAGATCAGATATTCAGTTCAGATCTACCCTTTTGCTTCAGACAGATGTTCGCCTAGATGCTCGCCTCATCACGGATCTAAGCCTTCCATAATCAGATCTAGCAAATACAAGAGCAATTCAGATCTAGATCCCCTTCTTCATCATTGGTGCATCATACATTCAGATTTATCATTCAAGTGTAACCCTTTCCATTCAGATATACTTCAGAGAGAAGTATTCATTCAAGCTCATACATCTTGCACCCACACACATGATTTGCACAATGAATTTCTTCTCCTTATATAGGTTTTCCTTTTTCAATACCATGAGCCCCTTTTTCAATACCATGGGCCAAAACAATACCATGAGCCCAAAACTACCTGGACGGGGTCAATTAGGCGGATCATTACCCAATACCATGGGTTAATACCATTGTGGTTACCCTTGGTTTTGCACGTTTTGAGCGCTTTAGCACATACGCGACTTGGCAAGTTCTTTTCCGCGTGCATACGCGACTTACCCTAGGCCAATCCACGTATACCAAGAGACATACTCTTTTTCATCATACTTTGAGCACATTCTGAATTCCTTTCTTCATTGCCTTCTGTACATACTGTAGAAACATCATATTTTCTTCATCAGGAACACATTCTCTTAAGCACAACTTCATCAAGTAAGTTTTCATCATCTTCATCAAGTGGTTGCCTTTCAAGGACAACACTCAACAACATATCACATCAGATTTACATCATTTACCAAGTCCATCAAGTCAAGCATAACTTCATCAGGTGGATTGCCATCAAGGACAACACATGTCAACAGTCACATGTCTTCATCTTCATTCAATGGGTTGCCATCAAGGACAACACTCTGCATCATATTTCCAACAATCTCCCCCTTTGGACTTGATGGCAACCACGATGGTGTTTGGTTACCACAACAGATAGGTACCATGTCACTATCCCAAATATGTCACTCTCCCAAATATTTGACATCATTATCTTCTCTTCATTCAAACACCATGTCATTCTCCCCCTTTGACATCAAGGGCAAAGGGCGGATCAAAAACCAACACTCTCCCCCTTTTCTCCTCATGTGGAAGAAACATTCTGCAGATCTGATATGAGCTGAAGTGGCCAAGCTCTCCCTGAATCTGTGCATCCATGAATCCTTTTCATATGACTAAGGCTCCCCCTTAGTTTGTGCATCCTGAACATGTTCACCAACAAATCATCAAGGCATCTTCATCAAAACATTAGAAACAGAATTATGAGAGCTGGAACACCACCAGAGATACCAAACATTATCAGAGATACCAGACAGCACTGCAGCTGTGCTGAAGAATGCTGAACCATCCAAAAAATTGTCAGCAACCAAACATACGTGGGTTTATGTGCAGGAACTCGCGTACATACGCGACTGTGTTTCAGGAAACCCGCGTATCCCAAGCCATCTTCTAAATTTCAACTAGATCTGATTCTTTGTGAGGTAAAGACAGTGTTCAGCCTCTTTTGAATGCTTCCCTGGACTACAGATAGATAAAACAATGTAGTTGTGTCTTCAAGCGTCATCCAATGGTTTGTAGCAAAGGCACATTAGTAACCAAGCCTTCAGATTCTTTGCACCATCAATACAATCTTTCCAAGAAAGTTTATCATACCAGAACAACAACTTCTCATAAGTGTCAAGAAATCATTCATGTGGTCCACCACCATCCTACATCACCATGACCTTTAAGATTTAACATGAAGTAACATATGTAGGAACAGATCTCAGCCATAGTAACGACTATGCATGAACTATTCTTATCTCTGAATCATAAGACTTCCAATTTTATCCAGCAGATAAACTTCAGCAAGCAGTAAACATAGTTCATCTCATCATCATAAACCATGTACCAATTCATCATCATTTGAGCATGAGTATCACAAAAACCAAAGAACAAGCAGTCATATTTCCAACAATGCAATCATTAGTATTCAACCTGCTGCTCCCCCTAAACCAATGCTCTTCCTTAGCTTGCAATCTGAAGCACCTTCAATCAGCAAGTCATCAGCAACAATCTCTGAATTATAAGACTTTCATCTCAACAACGAATGCTCTTCATCATAAAGCAACCAGGCTTCATCCATAATCTTCAACACAAGAACCCATGTATCAATTCATTATCATGAGCATAACCAGAATGATGCTAACAGTGCAATCATCAGCAGTCAGACTGATGCTCCCCCTGGGCCTCTGCTCCAGATCTTCAGCAATCAGATAAATTTTCTTATCATCAATGCATACGCGGCTTTGTCTGCTGAAACTCGCGTGTATACGCGACTTTTGTGAATATAACCCGCGTATAGAAAGTGAAATATAGAAAATTTCACACCTTCATCTCCTTCTGCAATTTTACCTTCTGTTCCTGTCTTTTCTTCACACCAGATGCACTGTCAGAAATACATATAACCAGAATAATCAAATCAAACATGAGAGACATCATACATTGCTCCCCCTGTGACGATACATTACTAATTCTCATAATGTATCTCACATAATTCCTGCAGTCTATCAGAGAAGTAAGCTTCAGAAGCAGATGACTGCAGTAGGGTCTGAATTCCCTACGTTTCTGATCGGTCCTCCTTCTATTTCCAAATTTGCTTGAGCTTTCCAACAGTGTGCTGAAAATTGTCCACTTTCCCAGATCTGTTCATCCTGCATTCTTTTTCTACATGTCCATACTTATTACAAACATAACATCTCATGTGGCCAGAGAAATAAACATAAGAATCATAATGTTCGATCGGTCCTCCTTCTTTCCAAATTTGCTTGAGCTTTCTTGTTGTGTCTTGGAATATTGTCCACTTTCAGATGTGTTCATCTTAATGCTATCTCTGTGTCCTACTTATTCTGGCTTATAACATCTTTCTACGTAGGATTTGTTTGTTTGAGGCTGAAATGATCTGCTCCTGCAATTTGCTGCAACATGTCCATAATTATGACATTTAAAACATTCAACGTTCTTGAATGAAGTCCTTTGAGAATTCATGATTGTTGGTTGAGCTTTTGTCTCTTTCAATACTTCAGGTTTTGCATTGACATCCTCTGAATTTTTGGCACTTCCTTGTGAGCTAGATTCTCCTTTAATAGTTTCATGGAAACCAAGACCAAGTTTGATAGCAGGAGACCTTTGATTACTCAGAATATTGTCCAAAATATTAGTACTATCTTGAAACCTCAAAAGTTTAACCTTTTCTTCTAATTTACCTTTGAAAATGTTTACCTCAACCTCCAAGGCTTGACATTGCTTTGTCATGCTTTCTTCTTTCCTTCTTCCATCTTCTACTTGATCCTTCAGATTTAGAATCTCTTCTTTCAGCCAATTTTCGTTTTCTTCACATGTTTTTTCCAGCTCTTCATTCTTCTTATTTGATTTTTCCAGATCTTCTTTGAGAGAGATGATTTCTGCTTCAAGGCCTTCCTTTTCAAATGATTGTAGAGGTTCCTTATTTTCCTTACTTGATGCTTCTAAATCTTCTTTCAGACAAATGATTGCAGCTTCAAGTCCTTCATTCTTCTTGCTTGATTTTTCAAGATCTGCTTCTAGATCTTTAATTCGATTGGATGCATAAGTATGAAACCTTTGATACTTGTCCACCTGTTCATTCAGCATTTCTATTTGATCTTTTATTTGTGAGATCATCTCTTTATAGATAGTTTCTTGCTTATTGTATGAACTTTGTAGTTCTTCTTCTTTAATCTTGAGAGCTTCTTCTAGATCCACAACTTTGCTTTCACTATCTTTACTATTGTTTGCACAAAGAAGAGTATTACACGTGGCCTTCTCCTTTTTCTTCTTTGCCATGAGTGCTTGTAGATCTTCGTCGGAATCTGTTTCATCTTCTTCAATTTTTGCAATACATGATTTCTGAGGTATCTCCTTTCCTTGAGTATCCTTCTTCTTTTGCTTCTTAGCCATGAGCACTTTTAGATCTTGGTCAGAATCTTCTTCATCTTCACTGGACACTTCATCATCATCTTCTTTTGCATAATAACTCTTTCTCTTTTCAAATTGTTTCCCTTTACCATGCTTTTCTCTATAAGGACATTTAGCAGCATAGTGACCAGCTTTTCCACACTCAAAACATTTGAAGGGAAGCTTACCTTTGAATCTTCCAGTACCTAGTTGGAGCTTTCTCACGAAATTTGCTTCTTCTTCATCGGATACATAGCTAGATTCTTTGATAACCTCCTTTTCCTTTCCTTTTGTAGATGCCTTAAAAGCAGCTTCTCTTATTTGAGAAGGACCTCCTTGTCTCATTTCAAAAGCAGTCAGAGTACCATGTAATTGAGCAACAGAAAGAGTTTGCAGATCTTGCCTTTCTTCAATAGCAGAAACTTTAGAGTCAAATTTTGAAGTCAAAGATCTCAAGACCTTTTCCACCAGAGTAGTATCAGCCATGGTTTCACCCAAATTTCTCATCCGATTTACAATATCATCTATACGAAGAAAGAAACTGGCAACACTCTCATCACTATGCATCTTCAAATTTTCATATTCAATTCTAAGAGTTTGGAGTTTTGCACTTTTTACCTTTGTGTGTCCTTCATAGCTTAGAATGATTTTGTCCCATATTTCTTTTGCTGAATGTAGCTGCATCACTTTAGCAAATTCTGATTCAGACATGCTTCCTAGCAAGACATTTACTGCTTTGGCATTGGTTTCATACTTCTTCCTTTCTGCTGCATCGGTAGGAATACTTGCCGGGTATTGATAACCTTCTTCCACGATTGCCCATACATCTGCACCAAGACTTTGCAAATATGCTTTTGTACGTACCTTCCAGAATATCAGATTGCTTCCATTGAATAGAGGTGGCTTTATAGACATTACTCCTTCTTGACTTCCCATTGCGACGGATCTCCTTTAAACGATCAAGCTTCTGCACAAGGACCTCCTCTGATACCAATTGTTGGGAAAAATACTGAGAGGGGGATGAATCGGTATTTGCGCATAATCAAAACTTTCTTTTCCTTCTTCTAAAAAGGCATCTGTACTTTCCTGAACCGGACGTGCGTATATACGCGGATCCCATTTATGAAACTAGCGTATACACAGAGATTTAGATAAGTCATTAAATCTTCACTTAAACCATTCCATCATTTATTCATCAGATATTCAATAAGCAGTAAACAGGTGCAGTAAGAACAGAATAAACCATCACACAAAGCATCACACATGAACACCAGGATTTTTGGGTGGAAACCCAAATCGGGAGAAAACCACCGCTGCAGTTGCTCAGCCTTCAATATTTTATTATAGAGAAAACATCTTACAACATATGTGCTGGCACAGACTTGACCAGCACGCAGGCACCCACCTGCGCTCGTTTACCAGCCTCTCCTGGAAGGGAGCTCCAACCCCCTGACTCGTTTACCAGCCTCTCCTGGAAGGGAGCTACGACCCCACGATCTCGTTTACCAGCCTCACCTGGAAGGGAGCTACGACCCCCTGACTGAAGGCTACAACCCTCAGCACCACCTTGGACCACGTTTCATCAATTTTCACACTGGATCCAACCACTTCAATAGAACACAACTTGCAGGCCATAATTCATCATATTTCCAGACCGAACCCTTTCCATACTTTTAAGCACGAACATACATCATCAACAGATACATATCAACACAGATCAGATAGCAGAAACACAGCAGAACAGATCAGATATTTCATACCCCTTGCGTCAGCAAGCCCTAGTTTGCATACGCGCTTTCCCTTCACTGATGTCGCGTGTATACGCGCTTCCGTCCATACAAACCAGCGTATAACTCAGTGTATATTTTATTGCGCATACGCGCTTTCTCTTCGCTGAAGCTGCGTATATACGCGCTTCCTCCGCGTTGAAGTAGCGTATAGATCTTCAATTATTATAGAGCGGGATACTTCTTCAGATCAGATATTCAGTTCAGATTTACCCTTTCACTTCCAACAGATGTTCGCCTAGATGTTCGCCTCATCATAGATCTAAGCCTTCCATAAGCAGATCTAGTAGATACATTTCAGATCTAGATCCCTTTCTTCATCATTGGTGCATCATCCAATCAGATTTACTTCAAGTGTAACCCTTTCATTCAGATCTACTTCAGAGAGAAGTATTCATTCAAGCTCAGACCTCTTGCACCCACACTTCTCTTATTGCACAATGAATTTCTTCTCCTTTTATATGATTACCCTTTGTCAATACCATGAGCCCCTTTTTCAATACCATGGACCAAAACAATACCATAAGCCCAAAACTACTTGGACGGGGTCAATTAGGCGGATCATTACCCAATACAATGGATTAATACCATAGTGGTTACCCTTGGGTTTGCACTTTTGAGCGCTTTTTCCCATACGCGACTTGAAACGTTATTTTCCGCGTGTATACGCGACTTCCCCTAGGCCAATCCGCGTATACCAAGAGACATGCTCTTTTTCATCATTCTCTGAGTACATTCTGAAATCCTTTCTTCATTGCCTACAGTAAATACTGTAGATACATCAGATTTCCTTCATCAAGGACATATTCTATCAAACACAACTTCATCAAGTAAGTTGTCATCATCTTCATCAGGTGGGTTGCCTTTCAAGGAAAACACTTAGCATTATATTGTCAACAAACATTATATCATATCAGATTTACATCATTTACTAAGTCCATCAAGTCAAGCATAACTTCATCAGGTGGTTTGCCATCAAGGACAACACATGTCAACGGTCGCATGTCTTCATCTTTCATTCGGTGGGTTGCCATCAAGGACAACATCTTGCATCATATTTCCAACAATCTCCCCCTTTGCCTTTGGACTTGATGGCAACCATGATGGTGTTTGGTTACCTGTAGGATAGATACATTAAGAATACAATGACACCATGTCACTCTCCTATTTGCCATGTCCTCTCTCCATTTTTGGCATCATTCAAACACCATGTTACTCTCCCTTTGACATCAAGGGCAAAGGGCACATCATTATCTTCATTGAAACACCATGTCACTCTCCCTTTGACATCAAGGGCAAAGGACAAAATCAGCGAATCCAAAGCCAACACACTCTCCCCCTTTTCTCCTCATGTAGAAGAAGCGTTACGCGGTCGATGTATCTTGAAGTGACCAAGCTCCCCCCGAGTTCGTCTTGAATCTTCAAAACATATTTTTCAATGAAGTACATGATTCTATGGACTTCCTATCACCAAAAGACTCATACTTACATCAAATATCCAACCAAGTGGATTTACATATAAGACTCGAAGTACTTGACCAAGTGGGTTTACACAAATTGACTCGGCTACCCAACCAAGTAGGTTTACAAATTTGACAAGTTCATACATGGTGAATATTACGGTTACACATCCAAAAGGGTCTCCAACATGACCTTTTCATCAAACATACAAATATGACTTTTCATGACCAATACGAGAAGACCTGAGAGATCCTTTCATGAGAACCATCATAATGCCAACAATGCATTATACTCGGCAACGCTAATGCTCCCCACAGATCCTTGCATCCATGCATCCTTTTTATATGACTAAGGCTCCCCCTTAGTTTGTGCATCTGAACATTTTCACCAACAAATCATCAAGGCATCTTCATCAAAACAATAGAAAGCAGTTATAGGCTTGGAGACACCACGGAGATGCAAATAGCATCGGAGATACTAAAAAGCATTACGGGCATTTGTCTTTGAAAGTAGAACCAACCAAAAATTGTCGACAGTCGGTATACGCGGTTTTCTTTGCGGGAACTCGCGTGTATACCTTGTGTTTCGAAACCGCGTATCCCAAGACATCTTCTAAATTTCAACGAGATCGATTCTTTGTGAGGCAAGGGCCGGTGTTCGGCTTCTTTACGAGACATTTGAATGCTTCCACGGACTACGATAGATAGAACGGTGTAGTGGTGTCTTCAAGCGTCATCCAATGGTTGTAGCATCGGCACAATAGTAACCAAGCCTTCGGATTCTTTGCGGCATCAATACAATCTTTCCAAGAAATATTCTCATATCGAACAACATCTTCACATAGGTGTCGAAGCAATCATTCATGTGGTCCAACATCACCATGATCTTCCAAGATTTACCATGAAGTAACATATGTAGGCAAAAAGGAGAAGCTCTCAGCCATAGTATGGCTACGCATGAGCTATTCTTATCTGAATCATACGAATTCCAATTTTATCCAACGAGATAAACTTAAATAAGCGACACAAACAACTTATTCAACGTCATCATCATAAAACATGTACCAAGCCATCATCATTTGAGCATGAGTATCACAATAGCACCCGAATAAGCGAGTCATATGCCAACAATACAATCATTAGTATTCAACTTCTTTGCTCCCCACAGGCCTCTGCTCAGTTACTAAATAATCGAGATAAATTTTATTATCATCGATGCATCACAGCATTTGTATGCTGGCTTACGCGTGTATACGCGACTTTTGTGAATATAACCGCGTATAGAAAGTGAAATATAGAAAATTTCACACCTTCATCTCCTTAAATTTTGCAATTTTACCTTCATTCTGTCTTTTCTTCTGAGATGCCTTTATCCAAATACATATAACGAGAATAATCAAATCAAACATGAGAGACATCATACATTGCTCCCCCTGTGTGATACATTACTAAATCATAATGTATCTCACATCATTCTATGATCATCGATAAGCTTCGAACGGATGACTGCGGTAAGTGCAATTCCCTCGTTGTCCCGGTCCTCCTTCTTTTCCAAATTTGCTTGAGCTTTCCATGATCAATGTGAGAATTGTCACTTTCAGTCTGTTCATCTGCATTCTTTTTCTACATGTCCATACTTATTACAAACATAACATCTCGCATGGCAGAGAAATAAACATAAGAATCATAATGAGTATTTCTATTCTTCCTCCTTTTACAATGTTGCTTTATGTCCATACTTGTTACATGAAAAACAATATCCTTTGAAGAAGCTAGAGTACCTTTAAGTAGAACTTGTTTGTTTGTAGGTAGAAATGATACGCTCTGCAATTCTTTGCATCATGCCCATAATTATGACATTTAAAACATTCAACGTTCTTGAATGAATTCTTTTGAGAATTCATGATTGTTAGTTGATCTTTGTCTCTTTGACACTGGAGTTTTGCATTGACATCCTCTGAATTTGCAACTTCCTTGTGAGCTAGATTCTCCTTTAACAGTTTCATGAAAACCAAGACCCAGTTTGATAGCAGAGACCTTTGATTACTCGGAGATATTGTCAGGAATATTGATACTTATCTTGAAACCTCAAAGTTTAACCTTTTCTTCTAATTTCACAGTTGAGAATGTTTACCTCAACCTCAGGCTTGACATTGCTTTGTCATGCTTTCTTCTTTCTTTCTTCCATCTTCTACTTGATCCTTGAATTTAGAATCTCTTCTTTCAACCAATTTTCGTTTTCTTCACATGTTTGTTCCGGCTCTTCATTCTTCTTATTTGATTTTTCGAGATCTTCTTTGAGAGAGATAATTTCTGCTTCAAGGCCTTCCTTTTCAAAGGATTGTAGAGGTTCCTCATTCTCCTTACTTGATGCTTCTAGCTACCTTGCAGAAAAGATGATAAACGGCTTGAGTCCTTCATTCTTCTTGCTTGATTTTTCAAAGATCTGCTTCTAGATCTTTAATTCGATTGGATGCATAAGTGTGAAACCTTTGATACTTGTCCACTGTTCATTCGACGTCTATTTGATCTTTCATTTGTGAGATCATCTCTTTATAGATAGTTTCTTGCTATTGTATGAACTTTGTAGTTCTTCTTCTTTATTCTTGAGAGCTTCTTCTAGATCCACAACTTTACTTTCACTATCTTTACTATTGTTGTTTGCACAAAGAAGAGTATTACAGAGGTAACCTTCTCCTTTTTCTTCTTTGCCATGAGTGCTTGTAGATCTTCGTCGAAGTCTGTTTCATCTTCTTCAATTTTTGCTATACATGATTTCGAGGTATCTCCTTTCCTCAGAGTAACCTTCTTCTTTTGCTTCTTAGCCATGAGCACTTTCGGCTCTTGGTGATCTTCTTCATCTTCCACTTTGGACACTTCATCATCATCTTCTTTTGCATAATAACTCTTTCTCTTCTCAAATTGTTTCCCTTTACCATGCTTTTCTCTATAAGGACATTTAGCGGCATAATGACCAGCACACCACACTCAAAACATTTGAAGGAGAGCTTACCTTTTGAACCTTCCGATGCACAGTTGGAGCTTTCTCACGAAATTCGCTTCTTCTTCATCGGATATATAAACTGGATTCTTTGACAACTTCCTTTTCTTTTCCTCTTGTAGATGCCTTAAAAGCGACTTCTCTTATTTGAGAAGGACCTCCTTGTCTCATTTCAAAGCGATCGGAAGTACCATGTAATTGAACGATAGAAAGAGTTTGCGGATCTTGCCTTTCTTCAATAGCGAAAACTTTAGAGTCAAATTTTGAAGTCAAAGATCTCAGACTTTCACGGAAATAGTATACGGCCATGGTTTCACCCAAATTTCTCATCGATTTACAATATCATCTAGACGAAGAAAAGCGGCAACACTTTTCATCACTATGCATCTTCAAATTTTCATATTCGAATTCTAAGAGTTTGGAGTTTTGCACTTTTTACCTTTGTGTCTCCTTCATAGCTTAGAATGATTTTGTCCCATATTTCTTTTTCTTTGAATGTAAAATTTTGCATCACTTTAGCAAATTCTGATTGAACATGCTTCCCAATAAGACATTCAACACCTTTTTGGCATTAATTTCATACTTCTTTCTTTAAATTTGCATCGGTAGGAATATTTGTCGGGTATTGATAACCTTCTTGCACGATTGCCCATACATGTTGCACCAAGACTTTGCAGATATGCTTTGTTCGTACCTTCGAGAATATCGAGATTGCTTCCATTGAATAGAGGTGGATTTATAGACATTATAGCACGGCTTCCCATTGCGACGGATCTCCTTTAAGCGATCAAAGCTTCTCCACAAGGACCGACTCGATACCAATTGTTGGGAAAAATGCGAGAGGGGGTGAATGGGTATTTCTTGCATATTCAAAACTTTTACTTTTTCATTCCTTAAAACCCATACGCTACTTTCTTGAAGCCAAGTAGCGTATCTCTGTCGGATATCCTTCATAAAACTCGCGTATACACGAGAGATCTAATTATGCCATTAGTTCTTCACTTATATCATTCCATCATTCATTCATTAGATGTTATATAAACGATGGCTTATGTGCGGTAAGAACGGAGATAAACCATCACACAAAGCATCACACATGAACACCGGGATTTTAGGTGGAAACCCAAGTCGGAAAATACATTTGCAGTTGCCTCAGCCTTCAATATTTTATTATAAGAAAAACATCTTAAAACATATGTCTTTGGTGCGGACTTGACTGACACGCAGGCACCCGCTGCCGCTCGTTTACTTGACCTCTCTGAAGGGAGCTCCAACCCACGACTCGTTTACACGGCCTCTCTGGAAGGCTACGACCCCTGACTCGTTTACCAGCCTCTCTGGAAGAGAGCTACAACCCCACGGTAGAAGAAGCTACAACCTTCGACACCCCGCTGGACACGTTTCATCAATTTTCACACCTTTGGATCCAACAACTACCAATAGAACAACACTTGCGAGGGCCACGTTTCATCATATTTTCATACTTGGACCTTTCCATACTTTTAAGTTCAACCATTCATCACCAACGAGATACATATCAACACGGATGAGATAGCGAAGCACAACGCGAAACTGATTAGATGTTTCATACCCCTTGCTTCGGCAAACCTAGTTTGCATACGCGTTTTCCCTTCAACGATGTCGCGTATATCGCTCTTACTGTCCATACAAACCGGCGTATGCCTCGGTGTATATTTTATTGTGCATACGCGCTTTTACTTCGGCGAAACGTATATACGCGCGCTTCCTCCATGGCGAAGTAGCGTATAGATCTTTAATCATTACGGAAACGGCCTGCTTCATCGAAGTTAGACATTCGGCTGATTCAACCCTTGCACTTGAGACGGATGTTCGCACAGATGTTCGCCTCATCACGGATCTAGGCCTTCCATAAACGGATCTAGCGAATACAAGAGTACATTTCCAGATCTAGAAGTCAGCTTCATCATTTCTTCATAAGTGCATCATAGATTCAGATCTATCAACAAACTTTTGCCTTTCCCATCTGAATATACTTCATAGAGAAGTATTCATTCAGAAGTTCAGACATCTTGCTCCACACTCATGTTTGCACAAAATTTCTTCTCCTTATATAGGTTTATCCTTTTTTATTACCATGAGCCCCTTTTTCAATACCATGGGCCAAAGCAATACCATGAGCCCAAAACAACACGGACGGGGTCGATTAGGCGGATCATTACCCAATACAATGGGTCAATACCATGGGTAGTTACCCACGGTTTGAACTTTTTATTTCTTTTTCCCATACGCGACTTGGAACGTTCCTTTAGCGTGCATACGCGACTTCCCCCTAGGCCAATCCGCGTATACCAAGAGACATACTCTTTTTCATCATACTTTGAGTACATTACGAAATCCTTTCTTCATAGCCTTGTACACCTTTGTAGAAACATCATATTTTCTTCATCGGGAACATTCTCTTAAGCACAACTCGCCAGTAAGTTTCCATCATCTTCATCAGTGGGTTGCCTTTCAAGGACAACACTCAACAACATATCACATCAGATTTACATCATTTACCAAGTCCATCAAGTCAAGCATAACTTCATCAATTGGATTGCCATCAAGGACAACACATGTCAACGGTCGCATGTCTTCATCTTCATTCGGTGGGTTGCCATCCAAGGACAACATCTGCATCATATTTCCAACATCCTTGGCAATGAATACATGTTCTTGATGGTTACCTTGAATTCAGCTTGCTTGTAATCAATGCATAACACGAGTACCATTATTCTTCCCCGAACAACACTAGTGCGCCACAAGGCGATACATAGCCTAGCATAGTATCGACATTTCCCTTCATTACTGACTTCATCTCTACTAACTTTGGTGTGCTCATCATGTATGGCACCTTTGATGTTGGTGTTGCCCTTGAAATGCCAACTCAATAGAAAAAGTGCCCCTATGAGGCGGAAACTCTCGGGAAACACATCCACCGAAACTATTGTAAAACGATTACACTCCAATACCTCCATACCCTCAACATCCTTACCTTTATCACTAGAAATATGCACTACAAATAACACACACCCTTTCTACGACTACGTTTTCTGCATAGTTGTGACCATTCTAACTAACATAGATTTATTCTTAGCCCACAAGATTCTTTTTTTCTCCATTTTCATCAAATCATTCGATAGCCTTTTCATAAAAATCCACTATGGTCCTGGAAAGATACAACCAATCCATACCCAAAAAGCTTATTGTATGATCACAATGGAAGATACATTCAAATGTGTTGATGTAGGCATAGCATTCAACTCAAATACACGAGCTCTTTTTAATGATGAACTCTTTTCTTTGTACTTGTGTTGCACTAGCAGATTTTGCATGCACTTCTTTATTCAAACCACACTTATCCACCAAGTCGGGGTTAACATAAACATAATTAGATCTAGGGTTAATCAAAATAGAAACAACTTGATCACAACTCTTACTTTTCCATATCGATAATAGATGAATGGTGATTCGCTTGCTACATTATCCAACGCTACATAGATCCATGGAATGCTCTTCCCAACATCTGACTATATTTACTTCCTATGGTATAAATCTGAGGCTACCACCTTGATACTACGAGATAATCTCTCTTGAGATGCTCCTTGTCGCATATCCAACACTACATCTATCCCATACCATCACCTTTATTTTTCTTCCCTCTAGGTTGCGGTATTTATGTCCTGTCCTAACTACATTGAACTTCTTGTATGGAACAAAATTCTCTTTCTCACTTGCATCTTGTAGAGTCTTTGTTTTCTTTGTTTGCCATTTACCTTTAGTCTGTCTTTCCCCTTCCAACCTTGTTGAACTTTGTCTTGCACTTTGATTGCTCATAAAAATGCTTCAACACTGACTTCTTGAAGTGACGGGGCTCATCATACTCAATCCAATATTTAAATGCTAATGGTAATCCACTAACAAATCTTGAACGTTGGCCTTCTCATCCTTAAGATATAGTACATACCTCAATAACTCCGGGGCTTGGTCATGCTGCTCCTCATCGCTCATACGATCCATATTTAGCTCATAAAGCTCCTTAACTTTACTACCATAATACCTATCCCACAAATATTTCTTCTGAAAAGTCTCTTGAATTCATGACAACTCAACTCTTTTGTCCTAATGTCCTCGACCGCTTCACATCTTCCCCTTTAGATGTTTTTTTCCCCCTTGAGGATGAAGATAGCTATTTTGGCCTTCATGTTATTTGTGTAATCATGCAACTCAAAAGAACTTCTTCATCCCCGAGTAACCATGCCTCTACATATTCGACTGTGAAATCTCCATCGAAGGTATGTGGCTTTTCTTTCTTGAACTCATACGGCAAATATCATGTCATTCCTCCTGTAAGGATGATAACGATGATGATCATGATACTGTCATTACAGCTAGAATAGAACTTGTGTCCATCACCTCCCCTATCTAGGTGTGTCCAAGAATGTGCATCACAGGCGGTGTCATCTCTATACGACCTATGCCCACCATGAGACCTACGCACGTATGCTCCATTAGTCTTGTCCTCTTGCCGCGTGATTGATGTTAAGCGGTCCACAACACTCTTGCAAATTTGACAAACTATGAAGGATATCTGCATTAACCTCTTCTTGTTTCTCCGGTCACATGTGATCCTATCATTGTCTGCCCCTTCCTAACTTCTTATTTCTACCTTCAAACTTTTTTCAAATTGTCCCCATTATATCGGTAGAGTACCTATCACCATGATACTCATCATATACATAGGGAGAGTCTCGGGAATTCTGATCTACCATCTTACTAGTCATCTTTGATCTTCTTCACCGCAAGTATAACATGTCAGCTAAGCCAAAATATAGCATAACCTTTCTCAGTACCATTAGGGAGGATATTGTTGTGCAGCAGATGATGGAGCTTAGTGAAGTAGAGTCGCCTTCACTAAGTGGGCCCGCGGAGGCAAATTTTGGCGCAAATCTATTTTTAGACTATGTCTATTTTAGAACATATGGAGCATAATTCGGGGATTCCGGTGAGATTCTTGGAGCATTGGTCATGTTGGTAAAAATAGACTCTATTTTTAGGTCGAATAGGTCGAAGTCTATTTTTAGGCACACTCTCCTTAAAATAGGGAAGTCAAATATTATTTACACTGTAATATTTAGACTATAAACGGCGGTTACTCTCTTGGAGCACTTCGATTCGAGCCTTGGAAGTGGCTTATGCATACGACGGAGGAATTACGCTATTCCTAGGGTTTGATGGCATCATGCATGGTTGACTTCGGATTAGGACTTCGATTAGCGAGAAGTTTGGTGGAGTTAATGGGAGCTTGACTAGTGGAGTTGTGTTTGTTTATTTTAGTTGAACTAGTTGAGATTAGTTTAACTAGCTAATCAATTAGTTATGAGTGGAGTGAATTAAATATTATTTAATTCATTAATTAGTAACTCATTATTCAACTCAAGAACACATCAATTCACTACGATGCATGATCGGTTCGGTGGAGACCGGTGAAAGAGGTAGATGAAAGGTGGAGTTAGCTATCGGTGGCGACATCGGTTGTGCATGAGTTTTGCACCACACTTGGAGGAATTTCCCATGATGATTGCTGTTGTCAAGCGAGGAGATTCGAACCTTGGATCTCTATATAGACATGCCGGAGTGCCTTGTTAAGAGGCGAGGCAATTGGCGGTGAGTTTGAACCGGTAACCACATTCAAGGCGAGCTAGGTATTATTAACTTCATGAGATAGTGCGAGTACTTGTGGGGAGTATTATGCGAGTTTGTTACATGATTTCTCCATTATAATATACACAATAGGCTATGAGGGTTTTTGACTATAAGCTTTCCCCATACATCTTGTGTTAATGTGTATGATGATTTGATGTGTTATCGCTTGATTTTTATTTAAGCATGTTTGATGATGCGAGTGGAAGGAGTATATGTTGCATATAAATTCGAATTGTATGTGATCGGGGGGATGGTCTCGGTGGATAATTAATCATTATTCAGCAAATTTCTACATGGTATCAAAGCTATTGAAGTTGATTGATCATCCGAGTGATTACAAACTTATTTCGGTGACGATGCATGCGGGCCGGAAGTAGCCTCAAATTCATCTTTCTTCGGAAAGTGAAAGATGCAATCGCATATGAGTCAATCTCTTGTCTTGAAAATAATTTTTTCTCATATATCTAGAGCGGTTGAGCTTTGGTGGAATTCGAAATTTTGCGGCGAGTTTTTGTTTTTTCTTGGTGCCGGTGTTGAAAATGTCTTTAAACGGTTTATGACTCAAAATATGCTCTTGAAAGGCGAGTTCGAATTATGTTGCATGGAAGGATTGCATGGAAGGTATTAGAAGATAATGGTACGAAGGAGTTCGTAGATACGGATGTCCAAAAGCTGCTTGATCTGCTTGAAGTCGAGAGCTTGGCAAAAGAAGATGGCGAAGTGTTGAGATCTGTTGGAGGCGTCGGGGATCATGTGTATCCGACTTTTTTGCATGGAAAGGCTACTCCATATTTAATGGAAAGCTTTGACGGATCTATTCCCGAGTAAACTGACCAAGGAAGGCCCAGGCGCTCAGATAAACTCGGGAACATCAAGATGGAGAGAGAACCTTGATATCGCCAAATACCTCACGAAGTTCCTCGGTGCAAAGATGAGGTAGGAAGTGTGGGGGTGGTATCGAAGAACGAGGACATGGTCGACACGGCTCTCCTTGGTCTTCGGCTTGGCACTCATATCAAGATAGTGTGATGGTCGGGAGGAAGGCTGCTAGGGATGGGACGCCTTTGGGCGGATCTCATGCGGGAGGGAGATAAGGAGGACTACTCGAGATGGATCTTCATCGGGGCGATGAAAGCGTACTTTGGTTGCGAAGCAAAGAAGGAAGGGTAAGAAAACCTCTCATTTTGGTGCAAAGGGCAAGAAGCGGGATATGGTGAAAGTGATGTTTCCTTTGCCATGATCACGGACATTATGCTACCAATTGTCCAAAAGAAGAAGAAGAACAAGCAAGCGGGAAGATGCGGATGGAGAAGCTTTGGCTTCACGAGTTTGAGCTTGACTTTTCAGCGATCGCATGCTTGGTTTCAAGTGTGTTGGGATCGGTATAGTTCTTGGACAACGGTGCGTCATTTCATATGACGGGAGATCGGGATTTGTTCTCGGATCTAGAGGACAAAGATTTGGGTGTCACATCGAGATGGGCGATGATGGTAGATACGGTCACCGGCGGTATCGGTACCATATCCTTTCGAGAGGGAGTACGTAAACCCTTTGTCTTGAAGGATGTCATGCATGTACTGGATTGAAGAAGAACTTGATCTACGTAGCGTGTTGGAGGATAAGGGGTATGATGTGGTCTTCGGCGAGAAGAGCCTTCTGTGCGGTAAGACCTCTTGGAGAAACCAGAAGATAGGGGTTCGAACGGGGAGCCTTTATCGAGTTGTAGGTAGATGGGCGCGGCTATGGCATGCAAAGCGGGAAGTGGTGAGAAATTTGGGATGATGAGGCGAATTGTGGCACGGGGAGGCCCGGACACCTTCACCATGGAGCTTTGAAGATTACACGGCGATTTCTCTTTTGGGCTTCCTAAGGGCACTCTTGCGCATTCGAGATCGGTCACCGTGGGTGTACTTTAGGGAAGTATGTGAAAGCCACCTTTCACGAGAAGGATAGTCGCGCCACGGCGATCATGAGAGAGTTCACACGGAACGTGTGTGGTCCTTTCTCGGTTGCTTCGATAGCAAAGCACAAATATTATGTGATCTTTGTTGATGATTTCTCGAAAGTGTTGGATCTTCTTCATGCGAGAAGAAGAGGAAAGCGTACATTCGCGAAGTTACTTGTGAGTTTAAAGCCGCGGTGGGGAAAGTTCGGGGAAGAAGGTGATTTCTCTAAGGAGTGATAACGGTGGTAGGAATTCATCTCGGCTGAATTCAAGGAGTTCTGCAGCCTTGAAGGGATTCGAAGAGCTCATCGCACCCCATAACCCACGAACGGGGTGGGCGGCGGAAGAACGAACGATCGTGGGTCTTTTGCACGAGAGCGATGTTGCATGATCAGAGCCTACCCCTTCACTTGTGAGTGAGGCATGCAATACATAAGTGTATGCCAGAGACGTTGTCACTCACAAGGTTCTTGGCATGAGTACATCGGAGGAGGCTTATTAAGCGAGGCACGATATTTTCCCATTTGCGGATTTTGGTTCTCTGTCTACATGCATGTGACGAAGGATGCGGCGGATCCGACGCGAGAGGTTGGAATATTTGTGGGGTACAATGATACACCTCCCCAACCTCTTAGGGTGTATTTATCAGGATAGTCGCAAGGCTGATGATAACGACGGATATAAATTTCGGGAGGAGAAAGCCATGCGATGTTCACTTGAGAGGAGCTACACTTGCATGCGGATGAGAGCATTAGTTCTAAGGAGGAGCTTACGGATGTGGATCAGCCACAGAGAAGGTTCGGGAGGTGGAAGAAACCACCCATGCAGCGCCAACCATCGAGAGGGCGCATCGCCCTCTGGTGAGCGGCGGCTCGAGATGCGAGAGAAGGTTGTAGGACCACCTACGAACGGCGCGAACGGGCGGTCCTTTGAATCCATTGTGGGTCTGGATCTTGTGAGTCAATGTGTTGTGACGGAGCCATCCTCTTTTGAGGAAGGTTTGTGGAGGAACCGCATGGGTTTATGACATGATCGAAGAAATATGAATTCGATCGTCGGGAACGATGCATGGGAGATTGTCCCAAGGTAGGTTGGGGAAATCGGTGGTGGGTTCGCGATGGATCTACAAGGTGAAGCGGGCGGGCGGCGGGAGTGTGGAGAAGTACGAGGCGAGATTTGTCGCTCGTGGCTTTTCACGGATCGAGGGGATTGACTATGAGGAGACCTTTGCACACGCGCAAGGTACTCTTCCATACGGACGATCCTTGCTCTCTCAACGCAGAGATGGGGTGGCACATTCCTTGGATGGATGTGTTGTGTTCCTCCGTGGAACATTGAGGAGGTGTACATAGAAACGGCTTTGAAGGTTTCGAGATCTTCGGCGGTGAGTCGCATGTGCGGAAAGCTCAAAGAGGAAACCTTGTACGAACGACGAGCACCTCGTGCTTGGTACACTGAGATGAAACGGCTACTTCATAGGGCTTGGATTCTCCAGAGTAGAGGCGGATCCAAACACATGCAGTTGTGGTGGAGGGGCGGTGATCATCGTATTGTATGTAGATGATGCGATTTTGACACAGCGATGAGCAATTGATACTTTCATGCAAGGAGGGATCTTGCACGAGTTTGAGATGAAGGACTTGGGCATCCTTCGGTATTTCTGGGGATTGGAGATTTGGCGGCGCGGCGGAAGGCATTTGTTTCACGGGGCAAGTATGCTCGGGAGATGCAGAGGTTCAACATGCGAGGCTACGAGCCTATTGACACTCCTCTTCTGGTAGTTGGAGGAAGGAGGATGCTACTTGACGGAGGTGATGGATGCCTTTGTCCCCATCGTAGTTGGTGGGGTCGCTTGTATGTGTCCCGGTCGATACCGACCCGATATATGCTATGCGATTAACGGCTTTAAGCTATGGTTAAGCCTACCAAGCTCTTTTGGAAGGCGGTGAGCATGTGTGCTGACATATTAGAGGCACATCGGGATAGTGCATGGTACACGGACGGGGAGGATGGAGCGCGGCTTTCGCTCGCGTGCGGTGGGCGAGGGGTCAACGGTGGGAAGAGCACATGCGGGAGGTTTTCGACGTGGGTCGACGGCGGTTTCACGAGTACGGCGGGGAAGCGAGGGGGGTCCGTGGCACTCGGTTCAGCGGCGGTACATGGCCGGCCCCAGCTTGGCGCATGCGAGGCTATTTGGATGAGAGTCCTCGCGAGTTGTTCGGGTTGCATTTGGAGCCTACGGTGATCCTCTTGTGATAGCCGGAGTTGCATTAAACTCTTGGATAATCCAGTATTTCATGATAGGTCCAAACACATCGACATCAGTACCATCATATCGGAAGTTGTGGTAAATGAGAGAATCATGATGCTTTCATATGTTCCCACGGAGGATCGGGATGCGAGCACCCATCCCCGCTGAGCGCTCACCGGAGCGGTTCGAATTCCACGAGAGGCGAGGATAGGGGTTGCAGATAATCCATATCTTGCGAGAGGAAGTGTCGAAAATGCGGCAAGATGATGGAGCTTAGTGAAATGAAGTTGCCTTCCTTAAGTGGGCTGAGGAGCAAATTAAAGCGCAAAAATCTATTTTTAAACTATGTCTATTTTTAGACATATGGAGCATGGTTTGGGGATTCCGGTATGAGATTCTTGGAGCATTGGTCATGTTAGTAAAAATATATGAGATATTTTAGGTAAAAGGGTTGAAGTCTATTTTTAGAAGTTGCCTCTCCTTAAAATAAAGTCAAATATTATTGCCAACAATAATATTTAGACTATAAATAGCGAGTTTACTCCTCTTGGAGCACTTCGGTTCGAGCCTTGGAAGTGGCTCATGCATACGATAGAGGTGCAGCTATTCCTAGGGTTTGATGGCATCATGCATGGTGGCTTCAGTTAGGACTTCGATTAAGCGAAGTTTGGTGGAGTTAATGAGACGGTTGAGTGGAGTTGTGTTCACATTTATTTTAGTTGAACTAGTTGAGATTAGTTTAACTTTAGCTAATCAATTAGTTATGAGTGGAGTGAATTAAATATTATTTAATTCATTAATTAGTAACTCATTATTCAACTCAAAGACACATGGATTCACCTCTGATGCATGATACGATTCGTGGAGGAGACGAGTGAAAGAGGTAGATGAAAGGGTGGGGGAGTTAGCTATCGGTGGCGACATCGGTTATTTTATGGGATTTTGCACCACACTTGGAGGAATTTCCCATGATGATTGTAACAAACTGAGGTGGAGCCTTGGATCTCTATATGAACGGGCTGGATTGTAATCGACGAAGGCAATTGAAATGAGTGAGAGTTTTGAACCGGTAACTTTTATTCCAAAACTGAGCTAGATTGTGTGTAACTTCATGAGATAGTGCGAGGTACTTGTGAGGAGTATTGTCTTGAGTTTGTTACATGATTTCTCCATTATAATATACACAATAGATACAACGGGGTTTTCAATATAAGCTTTCCCCATACATGCGTATTGTGTATTATGATGATTTGATGTGTTATCGCTTGATTTTATTTCCGCATGTTTAGTGATGCGAGTGGAAGAGATTATGTGTTGCATATGTAATTCAAATTGCCTTGATCGGGATAGTCTCGGTGGATAATTAATCATTATTGACAAATTCCTACAAATATCATGTAAGTGTAGATTAACATGATACATGTATAATCATAATCATAAAAAATATATCAACATCATGAATGGCAACACCAACTACATACCATGATCTTATGAATGAGTCATAACCATAAAAAAAACATGCATATATCCACGCAGACAAAAATCATGCACAATAATGCATATTCAACCAACATGCATTCACGACGAACACATCGACAAGCAACATCATTAACTTTCACGGGACAACACAATTGTAACAATGACTATGGCTACATGCACACATGACGGACATATAGACCACAAGTATAATGAACACAAATGAAGATTTGAAACTTATGCATGGAAATCATTCCACCCATCCGATCCAAGGGGTGAACCATGCTCTGATACCATATGAAGTATCGGATATCACACAAAGAGAACGGAAACAGATTTTGCAAAGAGAGCTGGCTTCCTCTAATACCACTTTTCAGCACCTCCTCCCACATTGCAAGCTAATCGAGTCCGTAAACATGTGACAAAGAGTTACTATGATATGATTCAGCCAATTTATATTTAAGGAAGTGGAGTCGACAAACCAAAACCAAGCTGGCCTTCCTCAAGAGCTACATAACCTTCATGAGCCAGCAGCCCCCTCTAAGTGGCCAACCCTTGATAAAACGATTTACGGCGGAACTAGAGCCACGAAGTCGCCTTGATGACAAGCCCTCCATGGTTGAAACACTCCGATCTCATGCACAAGCTTGCATCCATGCGACTAAATACTTTTCACAGCGATTCGACGCCGCCGACCCCGGATTATGAGCCACCGAAGATCTAGACTCGAAACCTCGGCCGGAAATTCATGAAACTTCCAGAAATGATAAATAGCATTATTACAAGGCCTCTAATGCAAAATTGAACGACAAAGCCTCACACAGAAGGCTAATAGCGACAGACATTTCATCAAACATATCATAGACATGTAATCTCTGAGTCATAACAACAAATACGGCCTTAGGGACTTCATACTTATCAAGAATCATCGAAGGCTTGTTCCCTCCCATAATACGTAATATCATCTATTAGTTCATACATTCAATATTCATTCATTTACTAAAGCTTATGATAGAGCCATAACTAAAGTATGTCACAAACCATGCTTATAACCAACATAAAACAAGAATAACGATAAGAAAACCATTATAATCACATAATAACAGCGTGTAATACACATAATACATAAGAGGAAAAGAGTTCTTATCAAGATATACAAAATCCTTGACATTGACTTCCACGTGCCACTCGACCATAGTTGGGCTGAACCAAATCTTTCTCTTAGGCGATCACCCCGTGACATATTCCCAGCATGAATGTGGGACTCATGAAAAAACCATTCAAGGCTTCCTCGGGCATTATCATGTATCACACCCAGCGAGGATTTGAAGGCCCAAACAATAAACATACACTACATGCTTTACCACATTCATACTAGGTGGTGGGGATCTCACAAGCCCTTAAAAATCATGGATACTGGCATGGATCTCTCCACCTAAAATGTGAGGAATTTTCCGTCTCCACCTCCGGGGATTTACTTGTGTATCCTGCTGTTACAGATAAGGGATTCTTAGGCCTAAAGAGGCTCCACCCTCTAGGCTTTACTATATGTCCTGCCATTCACCGATGAGATTCCTAGGCACATGAGGGGTTCACAACCGGGTTACCGTGTATCCCACCATTATCGGTCGGGGATTCTAGGCCTTATGATTTTCACCGAGACCACCCCACTCGGTTGAAACCATCAATCTAGCTCAACCAAGTAAGAGAGACCAAATCACACCATGGCTATCCAAAAATGGTAAGGCAAGGCTGAAAACCAACTGTCACACATGGCAAAACCATGGCAATGACAACAAAGAGAACCAAAAATACACGTGCATGTACCACGTATGCAGAAAATAGCGAGGAAATCCCACACATACAGCTCAATACCTACAAGTAATCTAGTTGTCGCCATGATCCCACTCTTCCTTGCTTGATATTTGCTTTGCTTTCTTGCTCTTTAATTCCAAAGTATGCCACACTCTTCGAAGAGTGCTCGAAGAAATATCTAAGTGCCCAAAAATATGAGAGAGAGAGCGCTCCATAAAGCTGACAAAAAGCTAGGCTTGGTCTTCACCAAGCCTTTTTTATCAATGCGGCCTCTAATTTCTTCAATTTTCCATTATTTTCCTTGATTTCCTCCTCACATGCAACCGTGACCTTTCACCTCCTTTCTCCTAATTTCCATTATTTTCATAAATAAATGCCAAATAATTCCTCTTTCCATTTCAAAGCCTTTGCCAATTTCCATTAGCCATAATAAACCAAATGAACACTCACACTAGGATGTTTCCCAACATCCGGCTTGGAATATGTGTCCCATGACCTTGGCCTTATTTTTCCTTTATTAACTTTATTACATGGATTTTTAACTCGGGTTGTTACAATGTGGGAGGATGTGGTTACAAACTCACTTTGGATAACACCATTGCATCCTAGCTCATCGAGATTTTTGTGATATAACTTTTACCTCAATGTGCTAACCTATAGAGTTGAAAGTTACTTGTATTTTGAAATTTGTCCCATAACCATTTCCACATCAACATGTCTTTGCCACATGGTACCTTAGTGTCAATGTGGCATTTCTATAATTTTTGGTCCATCTTTCGCACCACATCTTCACACTTTGCTCTCATGCCACCTTCAAGTATGCTCCATTCAAGCCTCACAACATGACATAAACATTTATGTTAAGTTACCGAAGTCTATACAAAACCTCTATTAGTATACACCCTTAACCTAGAAACATGACAGTCCCTGTGTATAGATAGAAATAAAAAACATAAACTTCTCCATCATGGACACTAATTTTAGTGTCGCCTTTGTCAATTGTGACTATATAAGGAAGAACACCCTTAAAATTCCTTGATAGCATTGTCTCGGGATGTCGTGGCATGACCCATGGTGCCATATAGCATCCATGTCATTAAACTCCTCATAAATTCATATCCTTTGTATCTCTTTAGTGTCAAGGTGATGTCCACCTTGTCCACATGGATTCCGCTTGTAGTGCCATGACATCACCCAGACCGGCCTCTTGCCACCCAAGGGTCATGTCTACCTACCACATGTCACATTTACAACATGCCCTTCCAATATTTTCCATGCCGGATTATCCACATCCCTTTGGAATACTCCCGTGGAACCCACATAACCTCACTAGGCCCTCGTGGTGCTTGCCACCTTAGCCCAACTAATGGGTCCCATTGTGCACGACTTGCTTAGTGCAATTCATCGATTTCCTTTGTTATACGATTTTTAGGGGATGTTCGAGTGTGCATGATTTTTCCACTATGTCAAAATTCCTTGCAGCTAGGCCCTTGGACTCCTTCTAATTACAAGCCCATCTGAAACGCCCACCGACCACAGTACTATGCTTTAGCCCTAACCCTTAGATCTTCTAATTCCTATATACATCCTTTGCTTGTGAAATGATTCGGTCTTGCGCCAAGTTGTCACCAAAGGCCCCATCCCATATGACATTTCAAATCCAACTTGCATTGATATACGACTCCCCCACCTTCGAGCTCGTAAAATGGGCCCCACCTCGGATATGAGTTCTCCTACCTTTCGAAGAGACATATTGTTCAATTTGAATATGTTAACTCCATGCAAGTGAAAATGGAAAAACAACCTTGTTTGGACTCTCGAATACATTTGTCGAGCTCTTAATGTATCAACCCAAATACAAATTGACGTTAAGGACTCACATTTGACCCTTAATACAAGTCCTCTGCATTATACATACTTGGAAATTCTGATTTAAGGACTGCAAGTTTCCCTTTAAGCCTAGTATTGCTATGAACAACATATTTTAGAAAGAATGCAACCCTTATTCAACGCTAACAATCCATACCTTAACATAACCATGATCCCATGAATGGGTTCACCAACATACCCATCATTAAACATCTATATTAGCTAAACCACAACTAATAATGCTTTTTAAATCATAATACAATAACAAAGCTATCAACATGCCTACTAACATGGATAGAAACAAGCCAAAACCGTCGCTAATACAAATTTTTAAATTCAACACAACGATGTCATATCTTACCACATAATGGATTCTAGAAAATGCTATCATATCCACTTGATAAATTGTATATTTCTACATCACGAGTCCTTTACCATGAAAGACATTCAACAATTTTAAACAACCAAAGATCCATGAAATCTAAAGTATGCAATACAATGGAAATCACATAGTAATAACTTATATAGGCACACAAAACTTCATCGCCTAAATAACTTTGTAACTCGAGAACATACCAACAACCACGAGATCTGCAAATCCCTCACAACCTTAAGAATCATTCACATAACTATCTCATTATAGGCAACCAAGAATAACACATTCCTTTACAATCATTGTTGATATATTATTGTTATAACACATAACTATATCATTCATCATTCATAGTGCAACATATATACATAGTATACTTATCTAAATGACTTAAATGACTAGAAACTAAGGGAAGGACTTCAACTATCCACCTAACCATAGGCTAACTACATTGTAATATTTCTTGTAGTTGACCACCCACGAGCTAGATTTAGTGTCTAAGTAAAGTGCTCAAAGAGAATTCATGCTAATGCCATGATTATTCGATCACAAAAGAATCCAGGATCTCATAATGTCTCCACCCACTTGCAAAGGAAATCAAGGTTATAATCTCTCCCACTGCTAATTTCTATATAGAATCATAGCCCCTGATGTCTCCACTTGCTTAGTAGGAATCTAGAGCACACAATACTTTCACCTACAAACCCTCACTGGTACCCAAATCTCAAGTATCCACTTTGCTTGAAACAGCATAATCTAGAACAAATTTATCCACCCTCCTAACCTATAGAGTGTCACAGAAATAAAGTGTCTCCACCTAACTTCATTCTTAGAGCTTGACTGCTCAACTCATTCCTTTGCGAGTTCACTTCCCCAAATCCTGTATTCTGTACCAACATATTCTTAGTGAAGTTTTCTTTTCTACTTGAACCTTTAGCAAATGTGTTCACAGCTCCTCCTCCTCTCACCACTACCATATGCCTATCATGACATATTATTCATACCTGAACACATTCCATATTTGTCCTCTCTTTAATCGCTAACTACTATTTCTTTATTTCTGTTGTTCTCTTTTTTTTGTCGACTCCTTGTCTGCGATTTTCTTGCATGTTGACCACATCAACATGCCCCATGGTTTATAGGTGGTATGGAATTCATCCTTCCTTAAGGAACCCATACTCCACATATGTGCCAATTGTGTAGGCCATTAAACTTAATTAGTGAGCTTAGTGGCATACTAAATGAAGCACCTTGAATTTAATCACTTCCCAAAAAAACTCCTCCTCCTCAAACGCACAGCAAATATGCGTCCACTCCTTAAACCCAATGATTTTTTACATTTCCACCAATATTTACATGCATTTACAATCCATATTGAAAATTACAAAAGGGACAATAAAAAGAGAGGCTGTCACACTTTTGCTTTCCTGCAGCTCATTCACCTCTTCTTATTTCTCCACTTCTTGTTTCTCATCTTTCTTTGACACCATCTCCATTGTGAGTCTATTTTGTTTCATCTTCATTTTTCATGTCATCTCAAATTCAACTTGGAAAAATTTCTTGTTATTGGGCTCCTCTAGGGTCTTTGCTTTCTATTCTTATGCCCCATTTCGCATGATAAGCATCTAAGATCAAAAAATATATGTTGAGGGGTATGTGCTTTAGAAAAACACTTGAAGCTCCCTCTTCAACATCCTTTGGTAACCTTCCCATGTATATCATCACGGGTAATGACTTGTTGAGGATCGGGATGGCATCCGGTCGAGAGATGATAGACCTTTATTTAGTCCTCAATTTTCTAACTCGACTCCCCTTGAGAGCAACTAAAAAAGCCCTGACAAATGACTTGAACATCACGAAGCCAACACATTTACTCTTTTCAAGTCTTCTCTCTAGGTCCTCGCATGATTTTACGCACACACACTTTACGAAGCCATTCACACTCGATTCTAGCTGCGATATTCACTAGGCTATGATACTAATTGTTGGAATCATGAGACATCGAGAGAAGGGAGTGGCATCTAAAGACACCATTATTGGAATCCCAATGGCCATGAAGACCAATTTACTGGAGTCTTTTCCACATTTAAATAATGGGTTCTCATAAACCTAGAGCCCAAAAACCATCGATAACTTAAGCTGAGTCGGGGTGACTATATTCCACATGAATACCATGGTAAAAGCAATGGATTTTCATAAACTTGGAGCCCGAAAAGCTGCTTGAAAACTTGATTGAGTCAAGTTTGAACCACCCTAACAAAAAACAAAATTTTCACCGCTCCTTGTTGTGCTTTGCCACAAGGGAACGAATGCGAACGGCAAATGATGACTATTGGCTTGTTGCCCCATCATCGAACACTAAAATTAAATTATGTTCTAGCTATCATGTTGTTAAACAACAATTTAAAATTCTGAAAAAAATTACTACATATCTTCTACCATTTGTCACCGAATATACATATAACTAAGAAAATAAATTTTGAAACCAAAAATTCATTCAGGGAACACAGACGACCTTCATCATTTGTTAGAGGACGTTATTAGAAATTTGTATCTTGTACTAGATCCTATAGGAGGTTTAATACCATCTTGAATATGGCCTTTAATATGTGCCAAGAGGAATTAAAGGTTGAGCAAGTAGGATAAATAGTGGCATTGGAATCTCTTAATTTCATTGAGGCATGCAATGATCTCATTTTTTTCCAAAGAAAATCGAGCTAGTACGTATTAAAAAAGTAGAAGGTTACATAGTATATGCATGTAGCATTCAAAGAAGCTGCATTTTCCTTTCTTTTTAAAACAAAGGAAAATGGAGTTACTGACTAATGAGAGATATATGCATCGATCCTCCCAACTTTGTCAAAAATCATAAAAATGACATCTCCATTATTTCGGGCTTCCCATTCGGTAGGGAAAGAGCTCCCAGAAACAAGGATGAACACGAACGTGTCTATTTTGATATTATCAAAAAACAAAAGCTGGGTGGTAGGCACCAATCCATTTTTAAAGTTTTGCGGCGTCATGTTTAAACGGAAAAAGCTTGTCTCCCAAATCTCCTTGGCGAGGAAAAAAAAATCCGAATAGAGACATAATAGTTTAGACATGTTTATTGTTGTGAGAGAAAATAATAGACAAAGAAACTTAAAATTTCAAGCAAAACTTAAGTATCATAAAGAAGTAGAGTAGTAATTTGGAAATTAACGAGCGAAGGGAGGTTTTCGATCCTCGGATCTCACCTCATTTGACCACTCTGACTACAGTGCCTATATCTTGACAAGCGCCCTCCTTAGATAGGAGTCGGCTTCAACGTTACGTAACTTTGTAAATGTGACAACCGGTTATCTGGTTAAAAAAATGGATTTTAAAGTTTCACCTCATCGAGTAAAGAAGATAGAATGAAATTTTGGTATCTTTGAATTCCATTAAACCATTTAATAATGTTCATAGAATCCCCAAATATTTGAACTTCTCTCATCTCAAAGTATATATGGCTTGACATGCTTGATAAGTGAATCTTTTAATTCTGTGAAATTATTAGTCCCACGACGAGCCGTAGACGCTTTAAGGATTTTCCCGGATGGTTCATGAATAGAGAGACCTACCCCACATCTATTTTTGGAGATTCGGATGCCCCATCGAAGTATGCCCATGGAATATCCCCCACTGATGTTCTCATTTGTTGGATGACTCGGTTTGGTGGGGTTAAGGTCGGAAGGAATATATTCATAAATGGAAGCTCCTTCGGTTGCTAAGAGGTTTACGGGGAAGGGATTGTCATGGAAGATAATTCGATTTCTTGCTATCCATGTTCCCCATGCAACTAGCATAGGTAGGTTACGAGACCCTATAATTTTGAAGACTGCCACCATCTCTGCCATGCCTCCCTCACATCAATTCCTTCCCATTTTGAGATTTTGAGAATCCACGAATGTTTCATTCCAAAGCCATACATTAAAGGGGCGGGTAAGAAAGAGATGTAACCTTTTGAATCAAAACTAGCCTTACAAAGAGAGCAACGGCGGGGCTGATCTTGCCCCTGCTTATTTGGAGGAAATCCTAGGAGGGGACCTTGTTACGAAGAACACACCGAAAGAACAATCTAGTTTTTGCCGGACCCTTTGCATCCACGGGGATTTAAACCACCCTTTCCGCTCCCCCCATCATTTTTGAGCCATCACTCTGAGAAAAAAGCACATTGGTGAGGGTCATGCTTGTGACGGACCTTTAAGGTACGTCACCAATGTCACATATGGTGACGGTCCTTAAAAAAACATCCTTGTAAGTGTATATAGTGATGGTCCTTTGTAGTCAGATCACAAAAAGACATTACCAGTGACACTTTTGAGTCGAAATTTGTTAAAGGCCCATCACTAATTCTCTCTTTGGTGACACTTCTAGTGACGAACTTTTAATGACCCTCACCGTACTCTTTTGTTACTGGTGACGGTCAAAAAATAATAAGGTCATCATTGATCATTAAAAAACCGTCAACGTAAGTGTATATAGTGATGGTCCTTTATGGTGTTCTGTCACCAAAGACTTTTCAATGACACTTTTGGTGAGGGTCATTAAGGCCACATCACTAATTCTCTCTTTGGTGACACTTCTAGTGTTAAATTTTAATGACCCTCATGATACTCTTTTGTTACTTTTGGTGACGGTCGAAAAAATGCCGTCATCATTGATCATTCGAATGAGTTTTTGATGACGCTATGTGCTTGTTAATATATTTTTTGTCAAAAGTTAAAGATTTAATACCATTATTGTGGAGTATTTTATAATATGTCCAAGGCCATAGTGGTTAGGGTCAATCAATTTTTTAGAAAGTAATTAGTGTGTATCATTTCCCTCGAGTAATGACTAGTCGAATAGAGATTTCTATGAGTCAACACATGATTCATATATATTAAGTTTATTATCTAGCAAATTCCCTTTAGATAAAGTTATATTATTGTGTGCTAGGAAATATATTATTTAATACATAATCAAGCTTTGACAATTCTATTAATGAGAAAGACCTAACAATCACCTCACCAATCTAGGCACGCCTTAAAATTAATGCTTTGGCACACTAACATTCCTTAGCACCCCCCACATGTATTGGAACATCTTTGTACCTAGAACATATTGTGATATGCAGCCTTCAAGCACATGGTAGCATGCACTAGCACAACATCGAACTCTCTAGCATGTGTTGGCATATTGCATATAGTCCTAACTTGTGCCTGGAACACCTTGGTTGAATACATTGACATACATTAGCACTTGGCACACAATGCCACTTGGCATGTATTGGGACCTATTACTAGTGTGCCTAGCATGCCCATATAAGGTAAGTCCTAGCTTATTAACCCTCTTATCGGTTCTTCCTTTTGTTGCCTTGACACATATTAACATACCACGGCACCACTGCACCACATCCTTAGCACCTAGCATGTATTGGCATATCTTAACACTATTAATTGGCACATGATATAATTACTTTTACCCTGAACTCCCAAGCACACTTTCAGAATTCCTTGACATGCCTTGATATTCCTAGTACTTCCAATGCTTAGCATACTTTGTCGGTCCCTCCTTGGCATGACAACTAACACTCATTAACACTAGTCTCTTGTACATTTCCTCATATTCATTAACTTCCATGAATTTTTACACAAAGTGCTCCCTTAATGTTTTTTTCTAGTAATCCTTAACACTCATAAACATGCATTATCACTCTCTAGCACACCTTAGCACTCATCGGCTTGTTCCTTCCACTTCATAACATGCATAACATAGTCCCAGAGCACATATTGGCGCTTGGAAAGTCTTAGCATGTATGGAATACATTGAGATGCCTTGGTATGATTTGACATGGTTTAATGTTAAATTTTATTTGTGATTATCCATTGTTGGAAAGTAGATGAGAAACAACAAGAATGCTTGGCACTTAGGAGAAATGCACTAAGACTTTGCACTTGGCACCTATTGTTACCTAGTGTTGGTGTGCCTAGCATGCCCCTCTTGGAAAAGGTAAATTGATGACTTATTAACCCTCTTATGTGTTCATTTCCTTGTAGTTTTAACTTTTTTCTCCTTTTTGTCTTGGCCAGGTCCACGACACGCATTGACACACCCTTGCACATCTTGGCATGCCTTATCCCCTTACTTGCATCCTCTTAGCATGTTTAAACGCCTTATTCCCACTATACGGCACATCGAGGAGGTGAAGAGATGTAGTCCTAAAGTAGGTCGAGTAAGAGGGAGAGTAAGGGTTGCTAAAGGGAGGTCATGATCATCCTCCAAGAGCAAGATCATCATGTGAGGTTCGAAGAATGTTGCATACCTTGTAAGGGTCGGTTTGCGGCTAGGAGGTAGGATGGCACATTGTTGGTTCTCTTCGCGGGTCAGGCTTTAAGAGAGGTTTCTCATGAGAATATGGGCATGTGATTTCAATGGTGTCTTTGTGTGAAGGCCGCATCAAATTCGAAATATTTGAAATTTGCAACAAGAAACAATGAGATTGGAAACTTGAAAGGACAAAAAAATGCACCCACCTTTGGTGAGGAATTTTAATGCACCATGAGTGAGGAATGTGGGGCATCTAATTTATTTTCCCTTAAATAAATTGGACAATAAATTGTAATTTCATCTCATAACAACTTGTGTCGAGTTAATTAAGTCATGATGGTAGGAGTTAGCTCAAAAATTCAAGTACTTGAGGGTACGAGATGAGGCATCTAGAGGGATTATAATATTTTTGGTCCAATTGAAGTTGATGCATTAGTAGGGTGCAAGTGTAATTATCTCAATTAAATGCATTAAAATCGAGTTTAAGCCCAGTTCTAAACTGAGTGATGAGCTAGTGAGAGGTCCGGTGAATTAAATTATATTTAATTCACAATGAGTGATAAATCCTATAGCTGATAATTCGCTATTAATAGTTGCATGCATGTCGGTTTCGAGGAATACACAGTTGAGACGAGAGGTTAAAGGGAACATAACTATCGGTTGTATTCGGAAGAGAAAATTTCCCATGTGAAATTATAAAGTAAATGGGATTCCATGATGGATTGCGCAATCAAGGAAGGCGATTTTCCTAATTAATAGGGAGTTAATTCCTAGGTGCATGAGCAAAGCTGGGAGCTAAAGTAAGGATGAGAGTGGCTAAGTACTAGGCAGGGTTGCCTAGATCAGCAGAGACAATTGGCCAAGTCTTGGAGAATCTCATGAGAGATTAAGCATTAATGTATTGTTTCATGATTCCTTCACTTAATACACAATAGAGATAGAGGGTTTTGAAACGTTTCTTTCCCCCAAATACATCTTGTTGTTGTGCGATTGATAATTTATTTCTCTTACTTATATGTGATTGCGATGGTGTTTTGTTTCGCATGGTGTAGGAAGGATTCGATATCTTGTTTTAGTAGATTACAAGATTAAGATTGAATCTCGTTGGTTAGATTTCTACATGGTATCGGAAGCGGGATTTTTTTGGGTGGTGAGTTTGCGGAGAGAATATTTGAATATTTTGGTGTAAAATTTTCAAAAACAAATAGAATATTTGGATTCCTTGCGAAAATACCCCCCGAAAAAAAGAAAAAACACATCGGTCAAATCGAGCTCGGATAAGGGAGATATCACATCGATTCAAATCAACTCTTTTGGCTTTTTTGTAACGTCGGGACAATTACCGCATTGCGAGTCGAGAACCTATGTAATTGAGGTACCGGATGCATGCAAATATTTGAGGAGAAAGGCAAAGTTAGAGACTTAGTGTGGTTGGGGAGCATAAATTACACTCTGTATGCATCCTCTGTGAGAAGCGAGTCTTAGGTTATGGAGTGTGCCCGGTGGAGAAGCGAGAGAGGAGGCGGTGGAAGCGTCCACACTCAAGCGAGACCTCCATGAGGGGAAATTTTGAGCTAGATGGGAAGAGGGAGTAGCCATACCTCGAGGTGTAGGTGGGGTGATGTGTAGACATAATCCCAATATAAGAAATTTGGGCAAGGTCCATTAACAAGGATAATTGTGTCTCATGGGTCGAACACAATTTATGAGAATGATACAATAGTAGTAGGAGGATCAGTTAGATTTATGTAGTTAGATGTCAACGAGACGAAATCGGAGTGATAGATTTCAAATCTTGGATCTCACAAATCGAAATTGTAATGATTCAAGGGCACGTTGTGATCTTGGCCCGACTGAAGATCCCGGTACTAGAGCCGGGGTCGTGCTCGCAGAGCGGTCGGGGAAGACCTACGATGACGGATACATTATCTTGATAAGTTATTGGAGGCTATTCGGTTTGAGTTTTTACAGGTGCAAAAAACACTAGAGAAGTGTAGCATACGGAGAACATTCCAAAGGTGCGGATGGGCGATATATTGAATTCCTTTCTTGTCTGAGAGGGAGTGTTGAAATTTGCAACGAAAACGATTGAGAGTGGAAACTAGAGGAAAAAAAAATGCACCCACCTTTGGTGAGGAATTTTGATGTACCGAGTGAGGAATGTGAGGCGTCTAATTTTTCCCTTAAATAAATTGGATAATAAATTGTACTTTCGTCTCATAACAACTTTTTTGTACGTTAACTAAGTCATGATAGGCAGGTTAGCTCGAAATTTGATTTAAGGTGATCGAGGTGGATATTGGTGGCCACTCGCCTATTCCACTTAGGCCCTCACCATTGTCTCTTTCGAGTTTTCGAGTTTCCTTAATTATAAGCACAATTTACTATTTTTTATCTGAGTTTTCGGGTCACGAACTTCGGGAGCTATTTTGAGGCCCAAAACGACGCTTTTTGGGCATGAAAGGACTAGCGATTTCATGGCTCACTAGTAGTTATGATCCTGAGAAGATCTTTCTAACGAGGTATCATATAAATATAGAAGATCATGTATCCAAGTTATGACCCCGGAAAGTTGGGCAACTAACCCCAACGGGGCCCATAAACTCTTGGTGTTACATCTCCTCGGGTTAGGGTTTTGGTTGTTTAGGGTTTTATCTTATTTTTAAATAATAAAGGACCCTTCATCCTCATTGTAACACGGTTCGGAGGAACATAACTATCGGTTGTATTTATAGAAAATTTCCAATGTGCCAATTATAAAGTCATTGGGATGCCATGATGGATTGTCATGATGAAGGAAGGTTGATTTTCCTAATAATATGGAGATAATTCCATAAAAAATTGTGTAGCAAGGCGAAATTTGAGAATTGGCTAAGTATTAGGCCAGATTTTCTAGATCATCGGGGAGACAATTGGCGAGTCTTTGGAGAATATCGAGAGAGATTAAGCATTGTATTGTTTCATGATTCCTTGACTTAATACAAAATAGAGATAAATGTTTTTGAGCGGTGCTTCCCCGGCTACATCTTGTGTTGTGCGATTGATAACTTGTTTCTCTTATAGCCTTGATTGTACGTGCGTGTGTTATCCAAAATTCATCCAAATATGTGATTTGTGCCTTAGGAAATGTGAATTAAGGTACCCTCAGGTGGTATGCATAAATATCGGTACTAAGTCCTTAAATGTGAGATGTTGCCACTTGTCGATTCGCCTCTTGTTGATGATGAAACCGACACCTAGTTTGTAAGGATCACAGTGTCATTTTGCGTCAACCCAAGGTCGTTTCCATTGTCACCTTAGCGAGCGAATACTCTCACTTTAGATTAATTATTGAATCCTAGGGGTGTCCCAAGCGCAAATTTATGGGGGACTCTTTTATGTGACTAGATCCCTAGCTAGCAGAAAACCATCTTTACATTGTATGGTTCAACATCTTGATGATTCTTGTCCTATTGACCACAAATTTGCATTGATATTGCTTTCATCCACAACACCTACGATAGATATTGATGGTGTTCTGCATCTATTTCTAGTTGTGATAAGTGGATTAGGGGATCCTTATCATGTCCCTAATGCGTTTACTCTGAGCCAAGGAGACCAAGGAGTGTACTTGTAGGGGCATTGAGACCAAATTTGAGGGGTCATAACATTAGGAAAAGAGTGGAATGTGACATAACCAAAAAAGTTTTATTTGGGGGGGGTATCTTATGGTGTATTGAACGGGCCAAGGGACACAAGGGTAGCATGTATGTGTAGAAGTCGAGGAGAATTACAAGCATGGTTTACTAAGATCTATAATCCTAGCATTAAGTAGAAAGGGGCTTAGGACCCCTGAGTGCCAGGGCCTGGGGACCTAGAGGGAAGCGGCGAAGGCGGTAGGGGAACCCCAAAATAGTGGTGATAAGGGGATTAGGAATACGGTGTCACAAAAACATAACCCTTAACCCATAACCACTAAATTCCCCATTCCCTTAACCCCCAATCCATATTCCCTTAACCCTTGCACTCATAAATCATAACCCATAAACCCCTTCATTCATTAAATCTTATGACATTAACCCCTAACCTATATTAATCCATGAACCTCTAAATATAAATCCTTATCCTCTTAACCTGTGACCCTTAACCCCTAAACACCTTAACCACTAAAACCTAAATCTCCTAAATATTGAGTCCTTAGCAGCTAAAATCCTCTCACGACCCTAAAGCCATTTGGCCCTTAACGCTTGACCCTTGAAGCCCTTAACCACTAAGTATCAGTGAAAACAACACCTTGAGCAGAAAATTGACCTCCTAGGAGAATCCTTCATCTCTAGTTGAGAATAATAGAAACATTAATTGATTCTTAGAGAACTAGGTACTGGTTACAAGGATATGTGTTTGAGGTAATGCCATTATTATCATGTATACCAAATGTAGACAATTGGATAATTTACTTAAGCCTCGATTTGAATTACTCACAATATTTACACTTCATCACGTTGAGATGGAGCTTGTAGTGTTCTCTCACGTAAGGAGTTGTAAATGAAAAGGAGCAAGCTCCCATTACAAGGAGGGTTTAAAGAGTTTAAAGAAGTAGTAGTTAAGGAGATAAGAGCGGGAGCGCATTCCTAATTTCTTAAAGCCTTTTTCCAAAATTTCCTACGCTGTTTACGGCATACTTTTTCCACTGTCTATTGACCACAGCTTTTGTATTCATTATTTCTTTCATCACAACACCTACAATAGATATTGATTGTGTTCATAAGCCTATTTCTAGTTGTGATAAGAAAAGTAGTGGATTAGAGAACTCATATCACAACCCATAACCCCTAATACGTTTACTCCCTTCGCGAGGGCCCAAGGTGTACTTGTAGGGGCATTGAGACCAAATTTGGGGGTCATAACATTAGGAAAAGTGGAATGACATAATAAAAATTACGGGGGGGAGGGGTATCTTATGGTGTCTTGAGCAGGACGAGGGACACAAGGGTAGCATGTATGTGTAGAAGTCGGAGGTGAAAGCATGGTTTACTAAGATGTATAATCCTAGCATTAGAGAATGAGAAGGGGCTTAGGATTTCAATTTCATAGGGCACAGGGACCTAGAGGGAAGGAAGTAGAGGCAATTGATAAGGGGAACCCAAAATAGTGGTGATAAAGAGGATAGGAGTCGAATTATCACAAAACATAAACCCTTAACCCATAACCACTAATTCCTATCCCCTTAACCCCCGATCCATATTCCCTTAACCCCTGCACTCATAAATCATAACCCTCAAACCCTTATTCATTAAATCTTATGACATTAACCCCTAACCTATATTAATCCATGAACCTCCTAAGCCATAAATCCTTATCCTCTTAACTGTGACCCTTAACCCCTAAAAACCTTCTTCACCAAACCCTTAACCACTAACACCTAAATCTCCTAAATATTGAGTCATGTAGCTAATTCCTGCGGCCACTAAATCCCTTTGGCCCTTAACCACTAAGTATCCAAGGCGAAAACAGCACCCAAACTGTAAAATTGACCTCCTAGGAGAATCCTTGATCTCTAATTGAGCATATTGGCTTACTTGATTCTTAGAGAACTAGGTATTAGTTACGAGGTCTATGTATTTTATTAGGTAATGCCATTATTATCATGTATACCAAATGTAGACGAGTTGGATAATTCTGAAAACCTTGATTTGAATTACTCACAATATCTACACTTCATCATGTTGAGATGGAGCTTGTAGTGTTCTCTCACATAAGGAGTTGTAAATGAAAAGGAGCAAGCTCCCATTACGGGAGGTTTAAAGAGTTTAAAGAAAGAGCAAGGAGTTAAGGAGATAAGAGCGGAAGCGCGATCTAGTTACTTAAACCTTTTTTTCAAAATTTCCTACTATGTTTACGGCATACTTTTTCCACTGTCCTATTGACCACAAATTTTGTATTCATTATTGCTCATCACAACACTTCCTGATAGATATTGATGGTGTTCATAAGCCTATTTCTAGTTGTGATAAGTGGATTAGGGGTTCCCTTGTCACAACCCATAACCTAATACATATACTCCCCTTGGCGAGGGGGCCCGAGGGTGTACTTGTAAGGGCATTGCGACCAATTTGGGGGGTCATAACATTGGAAAATTGGAATGACATAACCCAAAAGTTTCTTTGGGGGGGGGGTATCTTATGGTGCAGCAGGCAGACAGGGGACACGGGTAGCATGTATGTGTAGAATTCGGAGAGTCTGACATGGTTTACTAAGATCTATAATCCTAGCATTAGAGAATGAGAAGGGCTTATGACCTAATTTCATAGGGCCTAGGGGACACAGAGGAAAATTAGCGAGAGAAATTGATAGAGAACCCAAAATAATGGTGATAAGAGAGTTAGGAGTCCAATTATCACAACACCTGACCCATAACCCATAACCACTAAATTCCCTATCCCCTTAACCCCCATTCCATATTCCCTTAACACATGCACTCTAAATCATAACCCATAAACCCCTTCATTCATTAAATCTTATGACATTAACCCCTAACCTATATTAATCCATGAACCTCCTAAGCCATAAATCCTTATCTCTTAACACAGCTGACCCTTGACCCCTAACCCTTCACCCCTACTAAACACCTTAATATTATCCTTATGATGAGGCTTGTGCCTTCTTGTGAGAGGCAAAGAAAAGGAAAAGGGAAGGCATCTCATTCCAAATCACGAGACCAACAAGGTAGGCGAAAGCGAGACTTGTCAAAGGTACAGGAAATCTTTCGAATTGTCATGAGCATGGACATTATGCCACCAAATTGTCCACATAAGAAGAACAACGAAGGAATGTTAGTTAATGAATGGTGAGCAAAGAGTTGCACTCGGAAATGCATTGAGCATAGAAGCAGAAAAAATAGCTAGAGTCTTCATATGAATATAGGGCACTTCAAGGCATGCAGAGAGAACCTTCCTTAACATTGTATTGTCATTCATCCATTTTTGTAATTATAACATTAGGTTGTAAGCCCTAAAGAATGAAGGTGCATTGAATTTGGGAAGGAGGTGCGTTGGAACCCAAGTAGATAGATAAATAAATGTTCAATTGGGAGGCAAGGCCTAGAACCATACCATCCCCATCCTCCAAATGATCAATATTGTTAGACAAAAATGACTAAAATTGGTGTATAGGTGACTCAATTTATAACGATACATTTTATACACGAGGTTGGTAAACATTCAAAAAAAATTGAATCAGAATGAAAGAAGAGGAAAATATGTCAAGTGGGCACAAATATTAAGGGCCTATGTCGGCGAAAGTCAAACCAATGGCTGAAGTGTTTTCCTTCATACCATCTCTTAAGAAAATGAAACTACATATAAACACATATATCGAAGCAGAATACTCCAATACCCACCATAATTAGTTGCATGTTGTTCAAAATATTGAATGAATGACATGCAAACTCTAATTTTGTTTCAAAGTGTCACATTTTTCGAGGAAAATACACAAATGTTGAAGGTATATCATATGTGCTTCTTTGTATTTGGAAATAAATCTAATTTATGGGATAATTGTACAAGTTGGGATGTCGAAAAAAAACTCACACTTGTGAAACTAACCTTTAAAGTCCGATAATCAATGCATGTAGCCTAGTTTTAGAAATCACATGGGCCTAACGACTAGGCTAGGTACGATACTAGACCTATCTAATTCTAAACAAGGTATTAAGGATAAGAAAATATGAGTAATCAACCTAGATATGGATTGGAGATAGAGAATTTCATGGGATTTAGGTTAAGTTTCCAAGGCTCTGCATCATCCTGCTTCTATACCGATAAAAAGGTTTGTATCTGACCCACAACCAATAATCTAAACTTCCTTTAAGGATTATAATAAACCCCTTAATTAGGTGTGCTGGATTCATATGTCCTAGAGGTTCCTACATAGCAAATAAACAAACTATGAATATATAAGAGGCATATAGTAAAGCATGGAATAGAGAGTTGTGTGGCAGTCCTAGCATTTAAGCATAAAATTGATATTAAATTGAGTATAAAAGAGGCCTCTAATGAAGTGTGTACTGAAAATTAGTTAATAAAAGGTGTTGGACTTTCATTCCTAGCCTAGATAGTTCTCAACAATAAAATGATTTTACATTTAATAAAGATTCTAGATTTTTACAACTTGGTTTGAACATCATTTGTAGTTTGCTTACACAGGTGGAATTTTACAACATGAAAAATAAATGTTTCATTCGAAAGATTCCTTGCTACCATAACCATTTCATCCCCCTGAAAATTAGGGTTCCTCTCTCTCGTTTTCCTCAACAAACTTCTGATCTCAAGCCTTCGTTCTAATAAAGACAAACAAATAGTGTGCATAATTGTTAGTCTCCGGCTCTCCCTTTCTCTCCATCTCGCTCCCTCCCTCCCTCCCTTTCTTTCCTTCTCCTACCCCCCTCTCCATATCTCCCTCCACTTCTCGCTCTGTCCTCAATGGAAAAGCCCCGTCAAACCCGAAATTGAATACCCAAATATTTATGGCTTTGCATCCAACTAGTAAACCTAAAACCTTCCATTAGCATCCAAGGAAATGAAACTCCACCCATTTAGTAGGGATTTTTGAACTTAGCTGTAAACATAAACGCCATCTCCTAACAATTGTCACCAACGACATGGAGGATGTTTTGTAGAGAGGAGTTACCATATAGCTTTTCCTCGGTGCCCAAATCTCCAATCTAGAACCCTTTTCTAACCTAATATGTCCTTGCCTCTTGATGGATAGTCCTACGCAGGAAGTGAAGCTTATAGTTTTTTAGCAGTGCCCATACATATGGCCCGCCTACACCTAAAATGTATTCCTTCATAACCCAATATCTTAATACACTACACCCCAATCCAGGTATCCATGCCTTCTATTGGCCTGTGACCACACATAAAGTGGAGAAAGAGAAAGGAAGGGGAAATCCTAACTATCAAGAAGTGTTTAAAATGAATCTATACGCACTTTTAATTTAGTTGAAAGAGGAAAGTGTCGTTGATTAAGTGTGATGGTGACGAAATCCATACTTCCCTCATTCATTCCATCTACCCACTTCTACTGCATGTCTCTTGTGGAGTTTCCTTCTCCATTCTCTCTCAACGCCTCTGCATATTTTTTAGAGTTTTTGCTCATTGTTTTATACTTGGCCATTTAAAATCCATCGAGCCACATAGCCTCTTGAGCACTCATGAATATAGGAAATTCACATGAATTAGTAAGAATGGTCTTCTCCATCCTTGAATCTAGAAACCATTATTCTCTAGAGAAGCCCATTTTACGGTAGAGGCATTCATATAGTTGTCCATATTTAACCTCAGTCTTAACATGTCCTAGGCACTAGTATTTTGCAACTCAAGGCTATCTCTAGGAGCTACAACACATACATGAGCCCGCCTCGAGGTCCATATTAACCAAAATATGGGTGTATGTCTTAATCCCCATCTCTAAATATGCCAGATTCATGGGCTAGATAAGATCCCAATGAGTTACCTATATCTTTGAAAATTAGGGTGTCTGATAGTTAGGAGGGAGACTTGGAAGATGAACCTGGGTGGGGCCATATCTAGTCTCTCCTACTTTGCATCGAAGAGGAACATCTAGAAATTGACAAGGATAGGAGATGAATCAATTTTCTAAACCATTCTTGTACCTCTCGGTGTCACCCATCTTTGAAGCACAAATGAATCCAACCTTGGGCTAATAGCGACACCTCTGGAGAGGAGATTTTATTAGGTAAGATTTCTTAATGCCTTACATTTAGGGTTGAGGACCTTAATTTTCAACCCCTTACTTACCCTTCAAGTATTTTGGGATATTTCCTCAATCTTTTGAATGGTGACGTTGACTCCCAAAAATAGAGAAGGAAGAATTTGTTCTTCTTCTTTACCTCTGATGGATTTTCCACTTCCTTGCTTTCTCGAGATTCATTTTGAATCATAACTCATTCTTATTCACAAGGGTGTTTTCTCCACGAAAACCACAAAGCCCATTTATGATGTTAGTTTGACCTTCTTCGTTGTCGAGGCAAGGCTCTCCTTCACTAGCTCGTAGGGAAGGAGGGTGGTGATGGCACTTTGAGATGAAGGATATACAAGAAAACTATCCAAAGAGGCTTATGAGAGTGAAGAACCCCCTTTGTGTTGAAAAATTCTGAAAACCCTAAGGAAGTAGTAACACATTATATGTCTTCCTCCAATATTTAGGACAATAGGGGAAACTAAACTTAGAGCCAAACTCCCAGAAGAAGTTCTCTAGCCCCTAACAAACGTCCTCGGGCCCTGGGCTAGCCGAAACTAAAGGACCAAATAGTGCATGGCTGGAGTAGGGGTTAGGGCCTTCGAACCGCTAGGCTTAGGTTGCCTATTGAATTCTTAACTTTGATTTCTAAAGAATCTCGGTAGGCCCGAAACTACGGTATGGTGACCTTCTAAGTTGACTTTGAAATGCGAATGGATAAAATCAGCGGAACTAGACCAAATTTGTTGAAAACCCCCTCCTCTAGTTCATAATCCACCAGCTCCTCCTCCTCCTCCATGTGGGTCAATAATGTAATCAAAATGTCATCTAAAAAACATATTTGATGAATAATTGCGTCTTCAAAGGGTTTATCATGGCCACCATATTTGTACAAAATATATATCATGTGGATAAAAAACTCATTATTTACCATTTAATCTTATTTTGCATTTTGACAAGGATATCGAAGTCCTGGTGTCTAGATCCTATTCACTCTTTGTCGAAACTACGACCCTTTCTCACTTGCAATTTTTCCTTGGGCCTCTAGGGTTTTCTCCAGTGTTGAATTCTTCTCCCATGGTGAAACGTTGTAATGTTATCTTTAACAATTAGATTTTGTCAAAATAAAATAAAAATTAAAACATAAAATTAATAATTAACCCAATCTAGATATATTTTAACTCTAGATCTACCAAAGTGAGAGGAGAGAATTAAATCTCTTGAAATGCAAAATTCACTTAGATTTGATTTACATAGACATTTGATGGGTGGAGAGTTAAGATGAATCTAGATTAATCATATACCATGAAAAAAAAAATAACATAAAAAATATAAAGTGATTTGCAAACCCAACATAGCATCCACCTTTGTTTTGAAAAATATTAAAATATTTACCATATTTGAATAAAGTTTAAGAAATTTAAATATTCATTATATTGGAATAAATTTTTTGTTGTTGTTGTTTTTTTTAAAGGTTTTACCCTTTCGATTAAAATGCTTTGACTCATCCGAAAATAATTTTCCCACGCCATTTAAATTTCAATAAATTTGAAGAGGGGATTGTCGTGGAGTATTGGCGGGCAAACAAAAGACATAACATTCTGTTACCAACCAAAACGGTAGAGCACGGCTAGAGCTACGGGAGAGACACGAAAACGCTCTCGCTGATATTGAATACATTGAAGAGTTCGACTCGAGAACCGTTATTCAATTTCAAGAAGAAGAAGGCCACCCTCCTCCTCCCATGCAATTTGAGAGGTCTATGAGAAGGTAAGAGTTTAAACAATTATTGCATGTATAATGTTCCATGCCATGAAAATCGAAGAAATCGAGCCATCATCTGTGCACTCTTGCAAGGCAGGGAAAACTCCACAAGAAATGTTCGTAAGTATTCGACTACTCCTGAATTTGAGCTTGGAACCCCTATAGCGACGAAAGTCTGCGGTTAGGTTCTTATCACTTCTTCCACATCACCATTTTCTTGAGCTCTTAAAACCTTGATTCCACCTTTGGTATCCACCGATTTTCTCACAAATGTGCCCACTCTCAATAGTGGCTACACCTGTACCAAGACTAGCATAGCTCTTGTTGCTTAACAATGTTAGTGAACTCCATATCAAAGTTTATCACATTGCACACATGCACCTCCCGATTTATCTCCTTTGAAGGTGTCGGTGCTGCTAGCATATACACCTTCCCTGCAGTTAGAAACACATTTCACCCCTTTTATTAAGTCACGAGCTTCTAGATTTACTGTGCTTTGTTAACTTTTGTAGTTTCTTTATAATTTTTTTCCCTTTTCATATTTTTTTCCATATACCCATATTTTAACAATTTTTATGACTTGATATATGAGCATATATTTAGATGAGAGGCTCTTAAAACATACAAATTTTTCTTTTTTTTGCTGTTGCTTGTAAACTATGAAATACTGCTTGAAAACACAGGTTGATGATTTAGAAGCGAGAGATTAATTGCGAGCTCTAGCTGTTGAGATAAACATCTTTAAGATTTTCCTCCATGATTTTATCTGTGTCGATCCATCGGAAAGTAGGTAGAAAGATCAATATTCTATTGATGCTAGTAGCCATTTGTGAAGCTGATGTTGCCATCTCTAAGATCTTCAAAACTATAATGGGCTTCGAACCCTAGAGGCGACAACTGTCGTTTGTAGTGTCTGATCATCCGTCAACCCCATTTACGGTATGGGCTTGAACCCTAGCCACGGTATGTGCAATGCATGCCTCCAAGTAGAAACAAAAAAATGTACTCTGTGTCTGCATTTTGAACATTTGTGTGGGTATTACTATGTTTGATCACAGAGAAAAAAAAAACTATACATTTGAATTTTGATAATTTGGATACTAGATGTAGAATTGAATGAATTGCACGAGTGTTGTACGGTGGGGGACAATTTCTAACCGAGTGGATTCGGTTTATTTGCTATGAATAGGCCTCCACTTATTTTCGTCTCAAGCATATCAATTTCATTTTCCAACATATATTATTAGCATTTACTCATTATTTCTTTGTGCATAGGGTTTCCATGTTTCATTTTCTAGTTGTCCTTTGTGAGGCAACCATGCCCTCCTTTTTCCAAGCATATCTGGTGTAAATTTTTCCTTATTTTTTACAAAGGCGGTTAGGTGTCATTTATTCGACTTGTTATCATCTCTATACATAGTTTAATTCAATGATATCAACATCCCATAGATTTAATATCTTAGCTTCCTTTATGATCTATCATAGCCTATATTCTCATGCTTTGTTTTTAGGCCAAACATTTTGCAAAGATTCAACTTATGGTGATCATCATGAAACCTTATTTAGAATTACGTGTGCTCTTTGATTTTTGAGTTTGCATTCTTGAATTTGAAATTGTCTTTGAATTTTTTAATTGTTCTTCACATGAATTGTATTTAATTTCTTATTCTTGTCCAAACACGGAAGAGCTCTAGATAAAAATCTGTTGATGCATGTTGTATTCGGTCTTCTTTCTAACTTGTAATCAAGGACTTAATGCGATAATCCATTGTATCTAGGAACATGGATCTATGTACGTCACCAATATTTGCTTGACTACTTGTTATTATTTTGGCACTATGAATGGAACTTTTCTAGATGCTTACTTTGAGATTTCTTATGCTTGCCATGATGCGGTTGTTTGTCCATTTTTATGCAGGCCGGGGGATTATTTGGCAAATGCATCAACCCACGACGTGGATATCTTGTACTTTTAGAAAATACGCTTGCGAGGAGAGGGATCGAGTATGTTTTCTCCTTCTAATTCTTGTTGTAGCTTGATTCATATCCTTACCACATGAATAAACTAAATGGTATTTTTAATGAATAGTTGTTTGTGTTTATCTTGAAAGATGTGAGATGCTCTACATCTGCTTGGGGTGGGTGGGTACGTCGATACTTTATTTGCATGTAATTGCATTTAATCTATACTATGTGTTCGTGCATTGAATATAATATCCCGGATCCATCTAATTTTGGTTTCGGCTTGAGGGTCAATATTGCATATCTTGAGTTTAGAGAAATGATTGATGTATTGAGTATTGAAATTTGAGATATTCAACCACGAGCTTTGGAACATTGATGTGCATATCGGACACAATTTTAGATGTGTACGTGCTAGTGTATATTGATTTACATTTGATATTAGTGCGAGTAATCTCATTTGTTGTGGAGTTGACTTTGTTTAGTTTGGAGACTTTGCGGGTTTTGTCATTTGGTTCGAAATGCGAGTGTGCATTTGTTGATATGCGGTTTTGTCTTTCTTTGTATCTTTGTTTTCTTTGATGTTATTTATCTGCGGGAACTTGGAGAGCATAGAGAAGGAATGGAGTTAATGCATGCCATTGGGTTCTTATTCCATTTCTGATTTGTACTGCTTTGTAGTGGATGTTCCACGGATCTTCATAACAAATTTTATAATATTATACGGTCTTTTACCGCTATTCTACTCTAAGTTACCGGACTTCATATCATTAGATTTAACACGAAGTGCGAGAATCGGCCTAAAGAAGTGAAATGAAGGAAACAAACGATTACACATAAATACGCCCATTGAATACAAGGTATACCTAGGAAAACCAATACGGGATGAACCCAACTAGGAGAGGCCTATGCTTTGCTCTTTTTCTTGTGGATGAAAAGTGAATACAAAGAAATGGGTACTCACAACGGAAAAATGTGGATGCTACATGATTTCCTTCTTCCTCTGTCATGCTTCAATCCCATAACTATGAACATAATATTGAAACATAACAATGAAATAGATATAAATACGAGAGAACATAGAGAAACACGTTACACAACTTCGGCTGTTTTGTAGAGAGTTGAAGAAATTACATGGTCACTAGGTGTTGTGGTTTTGTCTCATGAGGATCACTTTTCTTTCTAATATAGATCCACCCGATTCGTTGACATGGGTTAGTGGCATTGTGATATACTGATTTGTGAAAGGAATCATGAACACAAGGTTGTTAGGACCAAGCTTTTCCTTTTTCGATTCACGAAGATGCTTTAAACCTCAAAGAGATTTGATGGCACCAAAGTTGAGTGTGTCTCCCCACCACTACCCGAGGGAACTTGCATGAGTTTCTTTTCTTTCCCGGTTGAGGCCATTTTCTTTCTTGGAGCACATATGTTTCTGTGCCATCCTTTGGGATTTTCCTATGTCCATTGGATGTAGAAGATGTTGGTGAAGAATCAAGATGAATAGGTTTCTTGGGTGTACAATTTGTTGGCATGATCTACATCTAAATTTTGTGCTTTCAATGTCTAACATTTCGGTAAAAGTGAGATCAACCCATTATGAGCAACTGGTTAGAACTCCTTAGGTTGGGCACTACCACAGAGATATGAGTAAATATGTTGAGCCCATGACAATATGAGCTCCATTAACTTTAATAAAATGATTACGGGAGTTTTTAATAGTTGCGAAAATTAGGATACCATAAGTGAAGGAGGTTTGGAACTCTTACGTAGACCGGAGTTGTTGTAATAATCATGGTGTTTGGATCAAACTTTCGGAGACTAGGGATGAAAGGAGGTGCATTTCCTCTAGAAATAGGGTCCTAGGTTGAATTTCTTTTCCTATCCACCATGGCCTTAAAAATTACAATGAAGTAACACTTGGAATGGAGGAAGAGCTCATCGTTGGTAATCTAGGTTTGATTTTTCCACCCATGAAACATTGTTGTAGATGGCCAAAGCCCATTCAAAGGACAAGAGTGCCATCCCTTCAATACAAAAAGTTGTGGGCATATGCATGCAAGTTCCAACAACTGGAATCGCTGATTTCTCCACTATAAAGGCGAAGTGAGGGCGGCTTTTTCTTTGAGGGAATAGAAAGCCTAGGCTTCACCTCATCCTTGAATTGATGGGATTGGGAGGAGGGCATATTTTTGCATAGGGATCCTCCAAGAAGGCTTGAAACTAAAAGCATGATAGCATCCTTGCTTATGCCAAAATCCACGGGAAAGAAACTATCGAGGAGTTGCCTTCTTGCATAGAGTCGTTTCTTGGAGGGAACCTTGTCGTTGTTGTATCCATGAATTCAATATAGAGATAGAACCCATGGATTTCATGAAAATAAGAAGGATTCCACTGAATGGGACCTCATAAAAGACTTGAAGATACGCGGTGGCTACTGCCTCATTTTTAAGATTTGTGTTAGATAGAATTACGATGGTGTTAGTTGAATGAAGACCATATTAGAGTTTGAAAGTCTTATCTAGTGTTTAAGTTGCGACTCTTAAAATGAGATGGTGACACCTCGTTTGGCTTGAAATTCCATGGATATGGCCAGAATTTGACCACATGCTCTCTCTAGTTATAGTTTTAACTACCAATCCTAATGTAGTCCTAGCGCATCCATTGACTCCTTTTATTTTTGTGTTCATTTAATTAGGATTAACTACGGCAAGCATGATGACAAAGCACTCATTCAATGTCTTATTGATCCATTGATGGGATTTTTTTAATGTATCGAATCACAGGGATCAACTATAATTTGAGCTTTGAGCTCAAGATAGACTTTGTCAAATTTGAATCCTAATGTTGACCTTTGGCATTTTGAAGCTGATGGATTTTACAAGCCTTGATTTCATGGGGCGTCTTGACTCTTAAATATTTGCGTAACTCCCTAGTTTCTTATATTAATCCCAAAAAAGAGACAACATGCAAATCTAAACTAGTTAATTAGTTGGCAAAATGTTATCATAAACCATGTGCGGAGAACGGTGTTTTATTGCTTGGGAGGGATCCCCTCCCTTCATTATTTTATATGAATTTAATATATAAACAAAAAATGTGGATAATATGGAGGGGTTCCTTTGAAGGGGACCTCATAAAGGCGTGAAGATCTGCTATGGCTCCCCCTTGTTTGAATTTTCATGTTAGATAGTATCGCAATTATAGTAGTTAGACAAAGGCCATACTAGATTGCTTGCCCTAGTGTTTGGCAAGTGAAAAATCTTCAAAATATATGGTGGCACCTCATTTGCAATGAGATGCTAGATATATCCACTAACAACTATTCTCTGTGGTTACAATTGTAACTACTAGCCCTAATGTGGCCACGGCTAGGTCATTGACCCCCTTTCTTTGTCATGTTCATTTATCTAAGGTTGTTATTGTAGGCATGATGACAATGACTTCTTGACCCATTGATGTGACCCCTTTTGTTGTCATGTTCATTTATCTAGGGTTTGTTATTGTAGGCTTGATGACAACGACTTCTTGACCCGTTGATGTGTGTCCTTGGTGTAATCAAAAGCGAGGATTGTAGCCGGGGTGAGAACCTTGAGCTCAAGATTATTGACTTCGTCGAACTTGGATCTCATGTTGATGATGTCATTTGAAGCCCAGCCTAAAGTGGGAGGCATCGGGCTTCTTACTAGAGAAGACTTCTTCGGGAGTCTTGGAGTCCGATGTGGAATGCGGGCATCTATTTTGAACATACACGATGGCACGGGCAACTTCCTGATAGTTCTATTCTTCCTTTCAACAAAACCATTTTTCTCAAGAGTATACATAGTTGGATCGGCCAATCCTCAAGTGTCACACACACACCCCTCAAAAACTGGCTGAAAAGATCAACCTTTGGTCAACGAGAAAAAGTCAATGCGAAATTCAACGGCGAGTCTAGGGGTACAGCAATTGAAGGTCACCCTTCTCCTGGTCTTATTGCTCTCTAATGTTGCCTCGAGGGTGGATTTTCTACACAAGAATGGGAGGTCAAACTCCAAGCTTTGACCCACCGGTCAACGCGTGTCAACGCACCGGCAAAGAGCCCTAAAAATAGTTCACACTCCTTCGAAACGGATACGCATGTCGGAGAGAGAGGCCTCCAAGGGTCGAATGAACCAATCGGATCACAAGAGGAAATGCGTGAGTTGATGATGAAATGGACATCTCATCTCTCTCCAATTTATATCCATCGAAGTGAGGGTGTGTGACACATCTATTGGGGCTTGCAAGCCTTCATTACAGTGCAGTGACCTTGACAATTTGCACATGTGTGGAAAATAAAATCAAAATATAAGTTCTTCTCATCCAACAGATGATCTTTAGATCAATCTTGCACCTCTCCCGAAAGAGAATCCAAGCAAAATATCATCATCATCATATGAGCAATGCAACATGGATTTTGGATCTAGTTGCCCAAAATTAACAAAATGATGCACAGCCAGTACGATAAAAATTGATACTGTGCCAACTCTTGCCCGAGTTGATCATGTAATAGAGTCTTCATCTAGCACAACATGATGATGCCAAGTAAATAAAAGCATTCCTTCCTATTCTATTGCTCACCCACTTAACAATTTCTGGAACATGGCATTGAATTTTATTCATTTAAAATTTGGTCCATTCTAATCTCTCAAGTGGTATATGTTGTCTTGATGTTACTTTCTTAACATTTGGAGATCCATTTCGGCAATGGATACTCCACTTCCAATAGACATACCAGTTGTTGCAATACCATAAATCAATTTGCATATGTTGTTTAACACACTCACTAGGAGTATAAATAAATGATGTAGAAATACTTCAAACATTACGGCCAATGCACATCGAGCATTATTTCCCATTTTTCGAAATGGACTCCTGGAGCTTGTCAATTGTAAATAGTGTTTATTCCCAAATACTCCACTCACTTTTAGAGGCATACCTATTTTTTGATCTATTATCGATTTATATTTAGCTACCTATTTCCTTGAGTAGAAGAAATAGGTATTACAAACCTACCAGCAATGAGCTATTAGAATGTCATATGTACTTTTTAGACTCATGAAACCTGGTTTGGTTAACGAGAGTAAACTAATGAAACTTGGTTGGGTCTTGTATTACAAAAAATGTTGAACCATTGAGATGGCCAAAATTTTGTTGGCACCATATTGGAAATGAGGAATCTTGTCATGTTTGTATCCAATCCTGCTATGCGATGTAAGTTTCCATAAAATGATGCATTGTGGGGTTGTTAGAGTGAAATTTAAAGTTCCTACTTGGGCACTTGAGGAGTCTTTGTGAAACTCACGAAGAGACGATATGTGTAAAATAGGTTCTTTTTGTATTAAGTGTCCTGAATTGCTTTTTTCCGGCAACTCGGTAATTAGATATAGGTACTAGAGATTTTCTTTTTGCGATTCAGCCCGAGGTCATTGTACGGGCATATGCATGCTAGATAATAAACATAATAGTAACAAATTTACGGGGAAAACAAAACGAGAGAAAACCAAACAAATAGCATTAACTTCATTTTGAAAAGCACGATATATAGGTTCTTTGTGATCTAGATAACTCTTTAAACTTTCATTTTTACAAGATTCATCCTGCGAGATTCTCTAAATCCATATTTTATTTCTTAGGTACAATATTCTCTCCTCAACAATACACTTTATTATCAACCAATGTATACGATATTGGTTTTGTCCTTGGCCTATCTTTGTGAGATCATGATTAAGATCTAAAAGAAAAAAATGGCCGAAATATAGATCATATATAATATTGTATACGCACTTGGAAAATTGATTTCAACCCACCTTTTACTTGCCTCGGTTAAAATAAGAAAAGTAAAAATTTCATTATCTGAGATGCTGATTCTTTATTCAATGTTGCTTTTCTATTGATACTCACATCCATTAAATGATATACAAAATATAAGAAGTTAAAGAGAAGTCTTCTAGTATATCAAGCATCCTATTACACCTTGTTTCAATTGTGGAAGAACCTTTCTAATACCATGACTTTCTAAATGCTCCAACTAGCATCTCAAATACCTTTCTTATGAAATGGAGTCACTTTGCTCTTGTCTGGAAAAGATATGATGATTTACAATCTCGAAGGAGGAGAATTCTGAATTATATTCAAGTATTGATTGTAACGAGATCCGGTAGGACTCATAAATCGGGGTTTGTTGAATAGCGAGTCTCTTGAAAATAAATTGCAGCACCTTGTGAAACATGTTACATGAAGTCTTCCATATAATGCTCAAATAACGGAAAGTGATTTCAATTGCCATGAAATTCGTAGAGGAAGAGAATAAATGGAAAGAAAATAATATTGTAATTTGTAGTCGTGTTCCTCCCATGTTCAAGCATATATGAGAGTTTTGCAATAGCTACAATAGATGTGAGGCGGCGTAGAACTACTTTCTAGAGGTGCACGAGGTCTCCATTTTTATTGAAGTATCGGTAAAAGCGTATTTGCACTTCCATAGTCTACTAGACCTTCCTAGCCTCTATTCGAATCCCTATAACATCCATGGGAATTCATTGCCTTCTCAGATGAGTCTTGTCATGGCATAGTCCTCAGGCGGAATAAGAAAGAATCCCACCTAAAAAAATTATAGTTCCTCCCAAAATGTGTTGCGGGGCCGAATCACGCACTCCTCTAGGTTTCTCGACCATAAAACCACCTTGAATACGGACAAACAAGCCTGAAAATATGCAGAATGCAGGCGGCAACTTGTCATGTTCCCTTCTTCATTGCTCCATCCAATTTTCTTGACAAAGAAATTCTGTTTTCAAACCCGGTGACCCAACTTTTGGCCTCACGATAGGCGAGCTGTTCCACGAAAATGTTTTTTTTTTGGCTCCTTTGATTTTCTATAACCGAAAATTGTAGAAAAACTTGGTTAATTTCGAAATGCATCAAAACTCCTCAACGAGTCCCAAAGTTATTTAAGACTTGCACGATGGATTCGTCTTTATCAACATAAGGCTTCAACCAGAACTTGTCCAATGTTTGGAGCTTGTCATGATTATCTATTTCCGGCCACCTTAAGGGTTGTTGAAGTATGCATGGTTGTAACTCCTCCATGTCTCTCCTCTCCATGGTTTTGGAGAGGCAAAATTCAAATGAAGAGGGTGTATTATCATTGAAACTCGAGAACCTTTGTTGAAGAGTTTCTATGATATATTTCAAAACATCCTAAGTTAACGGCTGATGCCAAATTTTCCCTTGAAAATGAGATGTTAGTTCCTTTTTTTCAATTCCCTTATCTAACATTATCTTTCTCACGTTGACTACATCATCCCATAGAAGTAGCATAGATGTTTGGAAATGTCACATATGCTCCATTAAAGCGTCTCGAGTGGCCAAGGAGTTCAACCATGCATGCATGATGCTCCACTCTAGAGCTTCACTTCAAACTTTCTACTAAATTCGATTGAAATGATGCTAGCCTTCATCTGCAGTCTGCATGGCGGCACGGCGAATGAAATAGCAATGAGAAGGTGATATGGCCTACTTTAATGCTGCTTCTTGTATTTCATAAAGAGTGTCGGGGCATCTTCCTCATGCCATGCATTCGATACCCACACTACGGAAGCTACTAATCGGCACATGAAGGAAAAATAGGTGACATGGTAATAGAGTTAGGCTTCACCTACGCAACATGCATTCAGTTTGCATATTTCCATGGATTCAACACTATGACCAAATTGGTATACCTCCACAATATGTCACTCCATTTAATTACATACGGGTTCATTCACATGTTTTGAAGTTGATAAAAGAGCGCTGACACCTCATCACAATATCCATTCAATGCATAACGAAATTCTTTGCATTCCATGAAATCGAGATCCTCTTTTGGCATATTGAAAAACACTTCATATGCATCATCCATTTTGTTGTTGCGAAATACTTTGCTAATTTTGCCTGAGAAGCGAGAGCACTAGAAAATATTATTTGAATTGGATTTCGCTCCATTGATTTGCATTTAGAAAAGATCTCCTTCACACCATTGTTGTGACCATTCAACTCATACTTGGATATCATCACGCTCCAATTTATCACATTGGGTTTGACCTTCCCGGCTACATTTCGTCGAAATTACCTTTCCTTCCTCTTCACAATTTCTAAATTTCGGCCACCACAGCAGTCATGGTGTTCCATGCTTGTGGATTTCCACATACCTTTCTAGGGCCACGATCTCGTAGCATGCCTTGAGGACAATTGGAGAGGTGTGTCTCCACTAAGTCCCCCTTTGTTGTGTTTGGTAATATAGCTTGAGGGATTCTGGCAGGTGTCCATCCCTAACACAACCTCTAATAATAACATTCCATGCGGTAACATTTTTCTTGGGAATTTTGTCGAACACACGGCTTGTCTTAGTTCATACTTCTACAATAAGCATACATGTAAAAGTGCGGATGCGAAAAGAGGCAAATTAGTGATATGGGAATTTCAATGCAGCCCTTGAGCAATTCGGCCTTGTGTGATCTCGGATTCAATCCGGTACACCTTTATCTACGGCTTAAGCCATTTGGGATTAAACAACTCTATCAACATCACATTGGGATTCAAGTACAACTTAATGTGCCCAATAAGCAACACCCTTTGGAGTGAGGCAGACCCCATGAAAAAGCTACCAACACCTACAGACACGGCTATCTTTATATCTCTTTTTTGTTTTCAAATCCTATTTAAAATCCCACCTTATTTAAAAAGGGAGTACGGTGATCTTGATTGTTGGATGACTCTAGTTTGCCCATACGATGTATCAAAGGACCTTCCAAAACTCTTGCATGTTTTGATCCTGCTCTTTCTTCTTTACCCTCTGCCTCAAAGTCTCTGTGCCGGAATTCAGAGTCTAAAGTTGCTTTGGACCGGATTCTATCATTATTGGGAGTTGAAATTTTGTCGATCCCATTAAGGATGTCGGATATGGGTGGAAGAATTGCACCGAGAGGTCAAAATACGAGAAGTACTTGGAGTGAACTTGAAGAGTGAAAGGTGCAAACACGGAAAATGAGGAGCTGCATCCGGAGAGGAGTGCCCGATTAATACGAGAAAACGGGGTGAAGTTTGCATTGGATATGAAAATGTTGCGATTGTAGATGACAACAATCCATTAGGTGGCCTATATATATACGCATGGAATGAAGAAATGTCTTGCCCCTTGCCCTACAACGAAGGAAAATGTCTAGGGAACAATAAAAAAAATGGATATTTTTGCCTCACGGAGTGCATATCTTTGGCATTGCAACTACGGGAGTAGTCCTCCAACTTGAGACAAAGTGTCATATTTCATTTCACCGACGGTATACTATTGTGAACATTACCGGCTCAAAACCTATTTGGAATAGACTTCCTCTGCCAACTTACACCTAGCCATCTTTGTGATAGTAAAGTTTTGCCTCTCAACCAATACATTTTGTTTTGGAGTGTAAGGTGTAGTATATTGTCTTTGGATCCCATGTTGCTAAAATTTATTGAAATATTTTAAGTAGAATTCCCACCGAGTATCATATCTAAGAGAGGCAATATGACAACTTCTTGTTTCTCTATTAATGCTTTGAACTTTTGAGATTCATTAAACACGTCATATTTTAATTATAGAAAATATACCCACATTTTTCTCTCTTCAAAATAATAAAAAAATGGAAGGGAGTACCTAGCACCCAGGTGGTTGATGTCATGTTCATTGGTCACATATGCAGAAAGTACCAATTTGAAGGACCCTCTACGCTCTCCAAGCATGCTTCTAAAATGGTATTCAATGCTTAGCTTCCCCAGATGACAGAAAGCTCTGCCAAACTACGGCATGGATCTTCTACGGAATGTTAGGAAGTCCATCTGTGTTTCTCTCATGGCAGGCGAGAGAGATAGGTCAAGTTGAGGTGCCCATGCCTATGATGCCATAGGGGTGCTAGATTTTGCAATAAAAATTACCTTTAACACAATTTCTAATAAGATCAATATTCAAAAATACGGGAAAACTGAGTGAAAGCTAAGAAATTCATCTAAAATGCATCATTATAATCTTGGACATAGAAAGAACTCATCATTGCATAGTTTCCCAAAGGTCAACATTTAAGGGCTTCTTTCCTAATTCAAAATGAAATTTGAAGATATATAAACTAACTATTTCATTTGTCCCTCTGAATTCCAATAGTGCACATGGCAAGCTTCTCTGCCAAATCTCTTTTGTTGCATATGGTAGGCCTCTTGAATAGACTAAGCATGTATAATGCAAACATGACCTTCAGAAGTCTGCTTGTGTTTTGATTTTACGAGAAGTTTGTTGCATTATTGAATGACTAGTGAAGTATCAACCGGTAAACAAGTTTCAAGCTTTGGAGGGAATCACGGTATATTATAATTTTGTCTTGCGGATTGGCCTCTTGACCCGATTTTTCTAGGAATGCCTCTTATGAAAAAGTGGTTCTTTCCTAACAGTTATGAGCCTCTTGAAAATACCGGAGTTCACTAGAACATTGGAAGCAAATATCTAATGCACGCATCATGCTACTACTACAAGCCATTGCGGAAAATAGAAACCAAGGTGAAAAAGGATGCGAAGCTACATTGTAGACGTGTTATAGTGACAAACTTTCTTGAATGTCTATTCTCCCGACATCCATAGCATTACCACAAATAATCATAGTTTGTATTTAACTCCAAATAATATACATTCCAATAAGAAGTTGTCAATCATAGTTTTACCTTGTAGCAATGATTTTTTCCTTATGCCGCTCTCATTTTCGATCAAAAACTAGATTTCTGTGTTGATGACGTTCCCTCTTTGTAATATGACCAGCTATCGGACAACTATCTCAACGTAATTCTAGATAAAATGAGCGATTATTACCCAAATAATTTCTTTGCAAGCATATCATTGTTACTCACAAGCTTGTGCCATGTGGACCACAACCTAGATTTATTGTCATTTTGAGCTTGGTACTCCTACGTTAAGACAATGCTTAGAATATTGTCAATACATAGAATCTTACATACACGTGCACTAACCCAAAAGGGTCATCTTGTGTTCCTCTAAGTCGGGATCATATTTTTAGCTGTAGTCATCGGTGTCAAAGGAGATAAATTGTCATGATACATAGTGATATTTTCATACTTTGCTTTGTCAAAGTCTTTGTCAATGCACATGATATTCAAATTTATTAGCATTGAAGGTACTACTTTATTGGTGAGAGATTACAATGCACTTTAATCAAATTACTTCAACAAAGGAATTTTAATCGAGTCCTTGAAACGATTCGAAAAATTGGAATGAAAGCAGATAGTCCACTTCAATGAAATTTGTGTGAGTGTATATATAGAACCTTCCACAAATTTCAAACGACTCTGAAACTCGAGTAACTGGGAGGCGAGACTTGACAAATACTAGCCTCGAGTGATTTATTTGCAAGATTTGTGCCTTTAAAAAGACATATGTTATAACTAGGCCTCCTTATGGGTTTGATCACATTAGTCACCCAACCATGTCAACGTCACCAGGCCAAGATGAGTTTAGTTGTTAAAACTTGTATGATTGCCTTGAATTAATGCAGTTAACCTAGGATGTAGATCAAACAACAAAGAGTTTGCACATCCAATTCCATATGGCCACATATCGAGCTTCGCGCGGATCCAAAGATTATCTTGAGAAGGTCACCAAAGATACATTGTGTAGAAAATCTTCAAAGCTGAGAGTTATAGTTCAACATAAGTCCACTTCATTCCAACGATTGACGAGATTCTCTTGAAACCAAGACTAGAATTTGAAAACTTTCAAACCACCAATCTCTTTTAAGGCAAATGATTTGTGATACAAAGAAATGAAGATGGTCACCGGGAGATATAGTACTTTTCCTTTTTATTAGACCAATAGTGAACTTCAGATCATACTTGATCAGCACAATGGCTTGACTAGCCAATATATATGTATGAGGCTTATCCTTAAATTGTCTTAAAGCCTTTGTATCGAGGCATACATCAGCTATCCAATATATATGTATAGAGCTTGTCTTAAATTGTCTTAAAGCCTTTGTATCAAGGCATACATCGAGTTGACTATGACTAGGTTCAACGGCTACTGCGATTTTTGTGTAAGGACAAATCTAGGTCTTCCATTAAATCCCTCTTATTTGGACAAATGTTATCGATTGTTGAGCCCAATCATCATAGATCCTACGAAGCCTTGCATTGGTAATCATCATGAGCTACCGGATTAGAGATGAGACTTACATGAGGTAATTGCAACATCAAACTTCTAAGAAGCTTTAGGTCAAAGAAGGGAATGCGGAAGACCTTCTTCAATCGAGAGAGAAGAGATATCTACCAATATATCAAATTACCGAATTCATGAAGAGGAGGGTCATTTTATATTGAGACCATTCATTATAAGATCCTTGCTTGAAGCCGACCAAGGATGTCGAGTCTGTAGTGCACATTTATTGAGGCACCTCTGCTACTTGAGGTTAGAACTGTTCCAAGTGCTATGCACTTTTTCTCCAAACGATTCTTCAAGATTGAAAGCCAGAAAGGATGTCTGTCCATCGAATTGCATGGGGCTTGTAATAATTATTTCTCATTAACTTTGAAAATTATCCTTTGCTACCACTTGGGAGTACATAATGTTGTTATGTTCTGTCCCTCATGAAATATTGTCTCCATGGGATAATATAGCATGTTGTTTTAGTAACTGTTTGTATCGAGAACGTGAGTGATAGACACATATCAACCATTGTGGGGGATTAGATCTGTTGTCTTGGGCACATAATTTCTTTTGAAAATTTGCATCCATGCCTCTATCAATCCATGCTTTGCCATTATCTATTGCATTAATTATATAACATCGATGAGAATTGCCAACCTAATGGTTGTTGAGACTCTGTATTCTTGTTTTTACGAGTTGGAAGCGTTTTGAAAAGGAATTTGTCATGAATAGTAATTTTCCCCGAGTTAACACCTACACACCAAGACTATTGCTTCTAGTAGATAATTAATTTGTCCTTGTCTTGAAAATTTAGAACCAATTTCCTTCCACGTTAGAACATTACTCAAATCTAAGTCTATTATAAGCACGAGATATTTCACTAGCCAAGATCATGAAAATGGCATCCAATATGTCAATGGTGGATATTCAAAACTTCCAAACCATTGTTTTCTAGGATCTTGACATTGTTTTAGATTGTATGAAGCGAAATTCCTTGAATGCAACGAAATTGGTAGCACACTCTTGCAATCATCCAAGACGAAATTCCAAGATGGAATCGAGATCTCTTGATCTTTTCCATATAAGATTCTTAGGATAAAGGTTGAGAAAAGACTTAATGAAACAGTGAACTTTCAAAAGTCAAATGTTGCTCCCTTAGATTGAGAGAATGCTCGAAACATATACTAGTATCACTTATAGTGGTTTTATATTAAAACCCAACCTACAGGTCTATAGTGTCACCATTTTTATCCTTTATAAGTCTGCAGAGACAAACAACCATTCCAATGTTTTCTTCCCCAAAGGATGTCATACATTAAGATATTTTTATTGTCAAATTGGCAAGCTCTCTAATGCATGTATGTAAAATCACGGTGCTTGCAAAGGAGGTGAACTAGAATGCATTAGTTACAAGCAGCATGAACCTATATTGCTTCCTAGAGGCCAGAGTAATATAGATAGAGTATATATTAAAGGATGTAGATAAATCATTCTAAGTTTTATACTAGTCTACCTTGTTCTACTATATTGAATATTATAAATTTTCTTTATTTAACTATCGAGGCTAATTATTATTGTTTACATCTGTTTGCCCTTCTGCAATTAAATTCTATTGAAATTTGAACTCCAATTTACGTGGTTGCATAATCATTGAAAATGGGTACCATGTCTGCATATTGTAGCATAGGAATGCCATTAATGTGAAATAGCAAAATAGATCACAAAATAGCAAGAAATGAATGACTTCAATACAATGTGTCCTTTAGTTGTGAAGAGTAGTCATTGGCATATTTTTTGGCATTGATTTCTTTGGTATAATTGTCATAAAATGGGAATCTCATCCAATATAATATAGTGGTTGGACAATGCACAAAGATCTCTTTTGCTAGTGGGGATTATATTCTTTAGAAACTTGATAGAATTGGTGTCTGAGATGAACTCTTGATTGTTGGCATTGTCATAAATTCATACTTCTTTGTTTATACATTAGCTTCAATGGTGCTTCAGTATACATTAGCCTTTGATTTGTGATACAAAGAAATGAAGATGGTGCAGGAGATATAGTACTTTTCCTTTATTAGACCAGTAAGTGAACTTAGGATCATACTTGATCTTTAATGAGCGACTGGCAATATATGTATGAGGGGCTTATCCTTAAATTGTCTTAAAGCCTTTGTATCCAGAGAATAATGACTATCAAATATATGTATAGGCTTGTCCTTAAGTATCTTAAGCCTTTGTATCAAGGCGTACATCGGAAGTTGACTATGACTAGGTTCACTTGACTACTGCTGTTTTGTGTTTGGACAAATCTAAGTCTTCATTAAATCCCTCTTATTTGGACAAATGTTATAAAATGGTGAGCCCAATCATCATAGATCCCCTGCGAGAGGCCTTGCATTGGTAATCATCATGAGCTACACGAGATTAGAGATGAGACTTACATGAGTGATTGCAACATCAAACTTCTAGAAGCTTTAGGTCAAAGAAGAGAATGTGGAAGACCTTCTTCAATCGAGAGAATGAGTATCTACAATATATCAAATTACCGAATTCATGAAGAGGAGGGGTCATTTATATTAAGAACATTCATTATAAGATCTTACTCGAACAGGATGTCGAGGATGCGCGTGCACATTTATTGAGGCACCTCTGGCCGACGAGTTAGAGCGTTTCCAAAGTGCTATGCTTTTCTCCAACGATTCTTGGATTGAAAGCTTCAGGATGCAATCATCCAAGTTTGCATGGGGACGTAATAATTATTGCTCATTAACTTTAAAAATTATCCTTTATACCACTTGGGAGTACATAATGTTGTTATGTTAAATCCTCATAAGTATTGTCTCCATAGGATAATAGCATGTTGTTTTAATGGCTACGTATCGGGGAACGTGAGTGATAGACACATATCAACCATTGTGGGATTAGGTCCTGGCATCTTGGGCACATAATTTCTTTTGAAAATTTACATCACGCCTCTATCTGCTTCAATTTTTGTTAATGACTCCATTTTGTACCATACTTATCATTTCATTATTTAAAGTTGATGTCACGTTGACAACACACTTTAATGAATCGAAATTTAAATATAGTTTACGATCTATTATCTCTTCATGATCTCGATTCAAGAAAGTTACGGGGTAGCCAGGAGAGATGGGATAGAACTAGATGACTGGTTTAATTATATAGTACACATTTTCCAAAGGATCTTGGCATTAAAACAACACTTCAAATCCCTTTTATGTGTGGAATGATTTTATATAGTATATGTACTTAGTCTCATTTTATTAATGTATGAATATATAGAAGAATGAAACAAATGTAACATCTTCCTTTGCCAAATTAGCTCTATGAAAAGAAAATTAAATCGGAACATCGAATTGTTAAATGTTTTTAGTTGTCGAACACTAAAATATTCAATGAGCAATCTAAGGAGATTGCCACCTAGTGGTACGGAGTTCTTTGAGCAATACTTCCTCCTCTTTGTGATACATCGGATGTCGTTGGCACTTTTTAAATTCATAGCCTCATTGGGTGAAAACATGATTGCCTCACAAACATTTGGATCATTCACTTTGCTCATTGTGTTGTTCTTGGAGGGTTTGTGGTGTCAAGGTATTTGACATTATGAAACATGTCAAAGATAGTTATTTACTCCAAAAATATACTTTATACTAATATTGAGCTTTTCAACTAGAACTCGGGTTACAAAATTGAAAAAATGGTTCCTTTTATTCATGTTTAGAGAGCAGAGAACATACCTAATTTGGTGGATTTGGGCATATTGGTGCTCCATGATGTCTATGGCCAAACACGAGAGTGGTGAATGGATTTCTAGCTCCCTAGATGGGAGAAAGTTATGTGTTATCATATCATGATAAGGTGTCCTATAATCATAATCCCAGGAAAATATTGAATATTTCCTTTCACTAAATATTTCATCTTTGTGCATCTGTCAATACTTGACTCCACGTGCGAAACACTTGGACGTGCTATCTAGAATCTCATGGATTACTTCTTGAAGTTAAATTTTATTGGTGAGATTGGAGCATTGATTGGGTTACGTGCACTTTTTCAACATTCGTACCAGCATTGCTTTTAAGAATGCCTCAACCATAAGTATGACATTCCATATAAGGGTTTGGTTTTCCGCTACTATTTCTCTCCACCTAAAATTATCTTAAGAGTGAGATATAATAAATTCTCCTCCAATTACGGCTTTAGTGAAATCACGAGACGTTATATACGAAAGAAGGTTATTGGAGAAATGACAAAAGGAGAGTGGGAGAAAAGAAACCAATAAAAAAAACATCGTTAAATTCCGTGACATCCACCAAATGAAGGTCTAGTGGTAAAGTCGAACTCCAGAGAAATACTTTAGTAGTTCCCAATATTCAATCTACTACTCACGGATTAAATTACCAATGTAAATGGATATTGCTAATTGTAAGCGAGTTAAAATATTTGATAAGAAATTAAATAGGGGAATATCTGTGCCCCCCCGGCCAGTCCCCTCACACACGCCCCCTTCGTCCCCTCAGTCCCCTCACACCCCCATAACCCCTCCCCGGATGGAAACGTCCCCCGCGTCCCCTCCGATTTTCGAAAATTGGGAGCGTGGAAACGTCCTAGAGAGTCCCAGACCGAATCGCGGGGCGATTCCTGGGCCACGGGGGCGGGGGATGAGTCCGTCGCCAACAACGATTTTAGTCTGGGTTTTCCAGCGCATCATTCCACTCAAATTAGCAATGACAGTTACGAAGAGCTAAAGACATTGTAGAGCTAAAATTCATGTTATGAGAGTTCTACTATGCTTGGGTGTTAGATATTTAGATCAAATAATTAAGACTTGTAATAGCTCACCTTGTGGAAAGGTAAAGGTTACATTGATGAAACTTTTAATTTCTGGAATTTTTTCGGTGCATCACTTTCTCAAATTAGCAATGACGGATTTGTCAAACTTCTTAAATCTGTCAATAATGAAACATTCGGATCCTGGACATTTTCAAGAGTAAAAAATAGCGATTACTGATGATTTCTGTTGTGATCCACTAGTATAGTGGTAGTGGCTTGTTCACATGCCTTTTTCAACATGAAGAAGTTGTACAGAAGAAAAACACAACGATTATGCATTTGCCACTTCCTCATAACACAGATATTAGAAGTACATGTTACAGAATCGCCTAGCAGACAAATGTTTTTCATTTGTGTGGAAAGAAATGGCCACCTTTTAATTCACGTGCTTGTATTGCGGATACGCTTTTTTTGGTGCACAATTAGCTTTGCTTAGCTCGTGTGTCTTTTTATTGTATAATGTAGTACTCAGAAGTTGTCTTGAAGCTTGATATAGCCTTGAAATATCCTGCAGTTCTTAGACAGGCCATAAATCAGTTATTCTTGCCCATATGAAATTATCATTTCTCCTTATAAAAAACTGGTTATGGTTACATGTATGTGCCATATTTCACTAGTCCATGGTAACATAGAAGACTCCTCTTCTCTACGACTCAAGGTTGTTGATGACAACTTTGTAACACTTACACAGGCATACTTGGGAGTTTTTTTCCAAACACACTCATTATCGTTCACCATTTCCACATCTCATTGCAAACTCCCTCTTCCATGACATTTTATAAGCAGATCTTGAATCTTTCAACATGGTATTTTCATTGTGCCATTCGCCCAGAATTTTGGTGGAGATTTTCATTTGGTAAGCACATGTGATGCAAATTGAGTTTAGAAACATTTGCAGTGCAGGTTATTGCTTCGACCATACACATTTAAGGTCTCAAATTGCTTGATTTATATATATTTACACCCATTTAAGAGTCTCAAATTGCTTGATTTAAAGGTCTCCTCCTCATATGATGTGTACTATTTTGAATATTCTATTCTTTATAATAAAACATTATAAAAACCTCTTACTGCTAATTTCTCATCTCTTTTATTTGAACATAATTAGATAATCATTGCATTCATGAAGAAATAGTATATTCATGTGAAACCACGTCAGTACCTTCTCTTAGCTAATGCCATACCTTTCATCCCATAGAGAATCAAGCCAATTGAATGTCGACTTGACCAAAGGCATTGCTTACTTCTCGAGATTGAACAAGAGAATCAAAAATCTCTCCTTCAGTGTCATTACTACGTGCTTTGAACTTGAAGTTTGCCTCTTTTCCCTTCTCTTATCCTGAGACTCCAAAAAAACTTGCTGCATTACATCAACTACGTCTCCCTCACCTTTTGAAATTTCAAAAGCACTTCATCCTCGCATATATGCTCCTTCGGTTGAAATCCAAAATCATCATTTCCACTATTCTTGTTTTCATTGCTGTTGAATCGTATTTTGTCTTCAAATTTATGGTATATTGTTTAAATTATTCACTTGAAACCAGAGACCAATCCTTAAGAATATTCTTATTTTGTGCGGGCTGCGATCACGGCGAGGAGAATTGTGAAACAATAAGCCACATTGTTCGAGCATTCAACAGAATTAGCGGAATCTTTGGTGTTTTTCTCAGTTATTTTTATTTACATTCGGTATTTGATTCTTCTTCAATATTTTCAAGCCCATCTCCCAAAATATATAGCCATCTAGAAGGTATGACTCTTTGAGCCCTTTGAAAATACACCACATAATGTCCTTGGTGTTTGAGCTTCTTATCGACTCACCAATGTACGGTCCAAACAGAAGTTTCCTTCAAGGATCAAATTAATTTCCTCTTTTAAAAGAATAGAGTTTAGAAGCATTTGCACGATTGAGTTGACCGACCATACATTTAAGGTCTCAAATTGCTTGATTTATATGTTGCACCCATTTAGGCAGCTATATTATTGCAAGTTGTTTAGCTCAAAATTATTATCCACCTTTATAGAGAAGCTTGAACCCCAATAATCTTACGTGTACTTTCACCAAGTAGAATATGTGCTTCATCGAACATCATCAGACGTCGAACCTCAGTTTTCCCTTCCAGTTTTCTCTATAACAATTTTTGTGAGTCCTTGCGGACACCGATTCTATAAACTTTCTTTCATGATACAACAATTGAATTTAAATTAGCCTCCCACATGGGTTGTATTTCATTTTAGTATATTTCGCTTGATTATTTCTTTATACAATCTCCCTTCTCTTATCCATGTTAGAGCGTTCCTTTGCACCTCTTGGTGCAATTGCTGAATTATAAGAATATTTAAGATTACGGATCTATCGTCTGATGGATATTGCAATATAAATACGAGAAGGATTCATGAGATTACTTCATGTTTGATCAGATTTTTTTAATAGGTAAATGTTATCTTGCAGGAAAATTTCAAAATTTGAAGTCATATTAATTCGGTACATTGATGCAAATTCATACGTACGATGTATATTAGCAATTTCATTTTTTACGATTACTTTTAGTTTTAATTATATCATTTAGCTCGATGCTTTCCATATATTCAACTAAACCTTTGTTGCTAACAGACTTTGTCATTTCCATGTTTTAGTGAAATTGTTTATGGTTTGATACTCATAAGTCTCTGTCCAAGGTTACATGCACCCTCGTTAGAAAAAACAAGAGAATTTTGCTTGCCATGACTATGTTTCTTTGTCATTGTTGACTTAAGAAAGTCTTTTAGCTAAGAAACTAGTTTCAAGGTTATGGCATAACTTGTCATATAAATTGAACATAATTTATATCCAAAATGTTAATTTGTAAAATACTTAGCTGGTTTTAGGCTTTCCATTTAAAATCTACTTTAGTTTGAACTTTGAACGAGTTGTTCCATAGACTTGAATATTAAGAGATTTTGGTGTAAGGATTAAAAATTAGCCCGTAAGGCCTCTCAGTTATTCATTTATTTGATCTAATATAACATTTACTATTAAATTAGAACCACTCGGCACAAATACGTCATAGATCAAGATCATACTTTGTAGAGTGTCGTAGAATAAAAATAGGAGCAAGGACACTGAGTTCTTTCAGTTTTCCTAGTTCTTATTCCTTTGGTGTATCTTTGCACCTTTAGGGGCAATTGCTAGTTTAAAGTCTAATTTTTTAAAGGGTGCTAGCTCAATGGAAGAGCACCTGCTTTACAAGCAGGAGGTTGGTGGTTCGATTCCATCATGCCCTGATATTCATATATAGGGAATGACGAAGATTAGTTTTTGGTGACGGATGCTCTTTTGACCATCACCAATGAGCTTATGGTGACATTTTTTGACCCTCACCAAAATATGAAATGGTGACGGTCAACGAATGCCACCATATATACGCATCAATAGTGACGACCATTAAAGGTCCGTCACCATAAATCGTTGTTGTTTATATGAAACGGTGAGGGTCACTGTTTGTCATTATAGTCATTATTCGTGACGGACCTTGATGTCACCAATGCGTTTATGGTGACGGTCAATGAATGTCGCCATATATATGCACCAATAGTGACGGCCATGAAAGGTCCATCACAAAAAATCGTTGTTGTTCATATGAAATGGTGACGGTCACTATCCGTCATTATAATTAATATTCGTGACGGACCTTGAATGTCACCACAACACATACTTTCGGCGACGCCACCTTTGGTGACGTTCAGTTTTTTGGTGACAGAGGCTATTGTCTGTCACCATTGCTCATATGAAATGGTGACGGTCAATATCCGTCACTATAAATCATTATTGGTGACGGACCTTGAATGTCACCACAACACCTATACTTTCGGCGACGCCACCTTTGGTGACGTTCAATTTTTTGGTGACGGAGGCTATTGTTCGTCACCATTGCTCATATGCAATGGTGACGGTTTAACCATTTGTATGCAAACTTTGGGGAAAAAAGACCCGATGGAGCATGGACCCATCTGAGCTCATCTGGTCTTGCCTGAATCCTGATAATGGAGTTTTGGATATCATTGATAAACCCCTACCACTCTTCTAGCCATCTGTCTTTGAGATGGAGGGCTTCCCCTAACAACCCTACTTGCCTCCAGATAGTTGACTGGCCTTGGAGGGCTATGTGACTTAAGGTTCTGAAGCCCCTTTGTTCCAGATGGTCTATAAGGTATCTAGAAAGGGTGTACCTCCTAGAGCAGCCCACCCATGGGTCACGACCCAGTCTTACCTGTGAACCATCCCCAACGTGCCAAGCTAGACCCTGTTCAATGATCTTAACCGATGATATAGTGGCTTTCCAGACAATTGATGCACTTTTTGTTTTCTTATTAGGCGTGTGCATCCATTCTAGAATTGTCATAGGATCAATATATTTACATTTTATGAAAATCGTCCAGAGATTTTCCAATGTAATGAGGCACCAACAAAATTTGGCAGCCATCGAAGCCGTGAAGGAGGGAAGCTCCTTGATTCCCCATCCTCCCCAAGATTTTGGACGCACTATCTTCTCCCAAGCCACCCATGGCATCACATGTTCATCCTTTGACCCCGCCCATAAGAACCGACTACAAATTTTATTAATAGTGGAGAGAGTGCTTCTAGGAACCCACGAGAGAGCAAACCAGTAGATTGGGATAACCATGGCTACAGATTTGATCAACACCAATCTCCCTGCTCTAGAAAGCCATTTGTAGCTCCAGCGTTTCATCCTTGCTTCAATCTTAGAAATTAGCCAGTGCCAGTCCTGAATACAGTAAGAGTCCGACTTTAGGTAGAAACCCAGGTATTTTAAGGAGTCCTACAGGGTCTTAACTTCAAACTATAACACTTCAGAAATTCTTCCCACTTCAGCTCTTGACAGATCAATTGTTGTGATTGTGGATTTTTGTCTATTTATGCTTAACCCTATAGCCTTAAGGAAAAGGTCCAACACCTCCTTTAAAAGGCGACTGTCTTTGCAATGATCTCATTACGGTCCTCATATTTTTCTTTAAGCACCAAACCAAGGAGCATCTTCATTTTCCAACCATAGTGAATTAGAAACGCTAACACTACAGTGGAAATATCCCACTTGTAAATGGGATTATTTGATTAACAAAAAAAAACTTGGGGCCATGACAAGGAATGTATGAGCTCCCAACAAAGGTTGAGTATGCCATTTTAGTGTGATATATTGATGAGGTTTCTGGAACCTGCGAGTGCATGGAGTGGGATGGCCATCCCACAACCCATATTTAATGTAAAGAGAGGCGGCGAGGTGGTGGGCCTCCCCCTACTTTCCGTTGGTTCTTTATCCAACACCCTAATCAGGGAACATGTAAAAATAAATATTATAAATATGATATTTACATAAAAATATATTTACAATGCAGATATAAATATCTTAAGGATAATCAAAATTGTATATTTACATGACCATATCATCATACTTTATAACTTCTTGATTCCACATAGATGAGGCAGAGTAGATCGAACTTAGATCCATCTTAATGATTAAAAATTTATGACTGAATGGGGAGTACATCCAACTTAGATCCAATTTAATGATTAAAAATTCTTATGAATCAATGGATTTTATCCCTTTAGATGCTGAATGTATGTGAGGATGGATCTACTCTGGTTATTTTAGTGAGGAACACTAATGTGCTCAATTTCCATATTGAATGCCAATAAAAGGAGTGAAGGGAGTGGTGAGAAACACTATTATGCTCATTTTCATATTGAAGTTCAATAAAAGGAGCGAGGGGAGTGGTACTTCTAGTATACTAGTTATTTAGTTACATAGTGAATACACTCACTCTTTGTTTCCTTAGTTCTCTAGTATACTAGTTATTTAGTTACATAGTGAATACACTCACTCTTTGTTTCCTTAGTTCTCTACCTCTTATTAATATAATGGCTATACTGTAAATGTGCTTAACTTATTTGGCTTTCTCCTCCTCCTTTACACACCTTTTTTTTTTTAATTTTATTTTAATTTTAATTCTATTTTTCTTTTATTTCAAAGAATAAAATAATCACTTATGTTTAAGGTTGAATATGAATTACATTAATTATGTACATATTGTAGTGACACATTTAATACAAGTTTTTTTTGTTTATCTAGTTGAGAAGTAATTATTGATTGTCTTTCTTCTTCTTCTTTTAAACATCAAGCCAATCCAAAAAAAATATTTTTACGATGACTAATTATGAATCAAAATTCAAATTTTTAAATATTTATTGATATGCTTAAACATATTACAACTATAAAATATGCTTTACTTTAATTTTCCTTTCCTGTATTTTCCCTATTACATATTACCCTCTTGACCATTTATATAATTTTTGGAATATATAAAAAGAAAAGAAAGAGAGAGAAAAAAAAAAAAAAACAATGTTTCCTAACTTAAAGAGTGGGAATTGCTATGGTTGAGAGGGGCATGCACGAGTAATATGATTGTAAGCCTTAGAAGGAAGGTTTGCATAACAAAATCTATATTAAATTCTAACATGACCTCTAAAAAAATATGGTATAAATACAACAATTTTTGTATATTGAATGCACAACCGTTTAAGATTTTAGAGCACTAAGTTGCACAATTAAGGAATCACAACCCATGGGTGCATTAATTTTAGGATTTTGATCACTCTCTAGGTTTGATATCTTAGGGGATAAATATACTTTAGTTGTTATTTTGGTGAAAAACATTACTCTCATCAATTCTCATTTTGAAGTTCAATAAAGTTATAAACATAAAAAAAGAAAGTGTATCTCCTTTTAACACAATGGTTAATTAGTTATAATGTAAGTATACTCTCACCTTATATTCTTACTAAATGTTTTTCTCTTTTCCAACATAAAAAATACACATTTCTATTCAAAGACTAAATAGAAATGATATTCATCATATGCATAGTGCCCTTGACATATCTAACAAACATTTTTCCCTCTATGTTGAGAAGCACTTTTACAAATCAATGTTGTAAAGATGTTCTCAAAATTCTTTAACACTCATAAGTAATAATAATTGTGATATATATACACTTCATACTTAATAACTCTAAGAATGGATTTAGGTAAATTGTTATTTTAATGAATAACACTATTATACTTACTATACTTTTTTTAGGAAACCACGTCGTGAAAAACACTATTATACTTAATATATATATATTTTAAAGAAACCAGGTCTCCACGAGTTGTGAGTTTTCGATCCACACACATAATCACACTTCATACCTAATAACTCTAAGAATGGATATAAGTAAATTGTTATTTTAGTGAATAACGCTATTATACTTACTATAATTTTTTTTTAGGAAACAAGGTCGTTTAAGAACACTTTTATACTTATTATATTTTGGAAACTAGGTCTCCACGAGTTGTGAGTTTTCCATGATTTAAAAAATTGAAATAAGACCCAACTAACCTAAATCCATCATAACAATTATATATATATATATATATAATCCTACTTTATTTTTAAGAATAGAAATATATTTTAATGAAAAACATTGATATATTTAGCATATTTTTATGTAAACATATCTCTATAAGTTGTGAGGTTGTGAGTGTTGGAGAATTGAAATATGATACAACTAATCTAAATCCATTATATATATATATGGATTTAATTATACGTACATGCAAAAAAAAAAAAAAAAGTGTAAATAATTTTCTCCATATAAATTCAAAGCATCTATACAATTTTCAGCCATTGTAAACAATTAGACTAGAAAAAAAACAAGTAATATCATGTTTCATATAGACTCTCTACTTACTTAAACAACATAAACTATCCATACAATTTCAGCCATTGTAAAGAACTAGACTAGAAAAAAAAACAAGTAATATCATGTTTCATATAGACTCTCTAAGTACTTAAACAACATAAACGATTTTTCTAGAAAATTGTCAACTATATAACTCCTCTTTTTACAATTCATTCGCTAGGTAATTTTTTCCTTGTACATGTATAAGTGAGTAGTCTTTAGTGCGACCTTTTGAAGGCTTTTTCAGGTGGATTTTTTCAGTCTAACTTCTCTAAAATCCGGCTGAAATTCATTGAAAACAGAAGTTTGATAGGTAACCTTGCACAATCAAAGTGCTCTAAATATTTTTTAGAGCGCTGAATCCATATATACAAAAAAAAAGAAAAAAGAAAAAAGAAAAAATAGTTTAAATAACATAAATCATGATTATGTATAAGCACATTGCTTAATACTAAATTTTTTTCCTTGTAAATATATAAGTACCTTCCTTGAAATGACATTATAAGTGCCTTCTCTGAAATGGCCAACGCATATGTGTAGAATCTCAGAAAGAAAAAACATCCATAATGCAACAAATTATGCTTTCAAGTTGAAAATGTTAATTCTCTCCTTACTACTAAGGATAATGAAAGATCCATCCTAAAAATACAACTCCTCTTTTTACATTTCATTTGTTACATAAAAACTTTCAAAGAAATGTGAATTCATATAAACTTTAGTTTCTACTTTCCTTTCCTTAACTATAAAATAAAATAGTCTCATCTCCTCTTCCATATTAATGTAAATCCTCTCCTTACCAAACATGTTAATTTTACAACTATAAAATGCAATCCAGTCTCAATTACAACCATAAAAATGAAATCTCATCTCCTCTCCTCATATGAATGTGTATGATAACCATAAAATGGAATGTCCCCTCCTTATATCAATGTGCAATGTGGTGACTTCTCTCTTCCTTGTCACGTGGCTGCTCCCTTGTATATTTATTTCTGGTCGCTCGTGTTCAGGAGGCGGCCTCAAAGACAGAAGGCAATGTCTCCGGATTCGACAGGGGAATTCACTGATTCACTGTACTTCAGAGGGGTATACAGGGTCAAAGCTTTTGCTTCACGTTGTAGACTTTGAAAGGGTTATCTGTATGACAATAACTGTGCTGCTCCAACATGACATGTGAGAAGATCTTGCAGAAATGCAACTTCTGTATATTGTGCAGGCAACAGTTTGAGATTTCAGAGCACTAAGCTGCACGATCAAGGAACCACAAGCAATCGGTAAATCGATACAAATGTTTTGCTGCTGCAAGATATATGCAATGGTTTGTGTTCTTATGAGGTGTTCAATCCCTGACATGTCTTCGTTGCTTTTCGCTTGCACTGAGCAAGGGTTTTTGAATCTCAAATCATGTTCTTAATATGCTTTTGCAGCAAGTCCTCCCATACTCTGCAATATATTGTAAGTTCTGCAATCAAGCAATCTAGATTAGGGTTTTTATTTTTATTTGTAAATTTAGAGGTGACAAAAATGATAAGTATCTCATCTTGTTTAGACCATTTATAGATTCATTTGGATTCTTCTGTACTTTCGAGAATAAAAATTTGAAACAAAAGAGCAGGCACCCAAAATGAAGGAAACAAAAATGAAAAAAAGAATATAAAGCAGGAGTTGCCTACTGTTTTACCAATTCTATTAAACCCAGGGTTCGAAGCCTGGCTCCTCGGCACGAAATAACAGAATTAGGCTTTGAAGTAAGGATTTTGACGCCATTTTAGAGGTTTTTCGGGAATTGATTTAGTTTTAATGGAACGAGAAGTTGAATAATTTCTATTGATATTTCTTGGTGTGAAGGATTCCGGTGGCCATTTTTGGCTCCGCCGAAGTGCTTCTTCTTCTTACCAAGAGCTACTAATGAAGAATCGTCATCCTTGCACGAATAACGAACGGTTTTTCCGAGAAATCACAACAACGATAACTCAAGACACCACAAACGATAGGTGGTGGTATTATGACCCACCTTAGCAGTTTACCAGGAGCGCAAAGGATAGACAAGCAGTCATAGATACATAAACTCCTTAATAACTATGGTGGGCTAGTGGGGAAGGGGGCGCGCGAGTGGGGGGAATCATTCCATATGCCCAGCTGCTAAAAGGGTATGCATGGTAACTCCCTCCCCCTTCCACTCTCCGTGCCTCTCTTTTTCTCTCTGTTGCTGCACATGTTTATTATGCTATTTATCATACTGGCTTCGGGGTTTGCTATTTAATGGAGTGTAGGGTTTCAAGAGTTTGAGAGTCTCTTAAGGGTTTCGCCATTTGATATGTTTTGTTATTGAATACACAAGGCTCTTCGGGCAATTTTGTGATTGAAATCCGTATGTTTTAGATTTTGATTCCGGAGAGATTTCAGGGTTTGTTCAGTAGATGAGGGTTCTGTTGTTGGGTTTTGAGGCTTTGTTCGGGATTTTGTTGCTGAGTGCGTAGACATGGAGAGAGCCGAGAAGCTGGATTTTCATGGTGGGAAAAGCGTGAGGAAGCCGCGGACATTTTTGTCGAGAAAGTCGAAATCGGGCGGATCACATACCTCGTTTCTCAATGAGAAAAATCATTCATGGCCGTGGTCTGCCCCTCCATTGGATTCTCGAAATGTGGTGAAGAGTGACAAGGGCTGGGATTATGAGTACAACAAGAGTTATGAGAAGTCTACGCGGGAGAAAAGCCACGGTGATTCCAAGGAGTCTAAGGACTATTCAACTGGTGAGAAGGTCGAAAGGGTAAGAAGCAGATTTAGCAAAACATTCAAACCGAAGTGCAATGGTGATGATTTGGATCGATCAGGGAGGTTCCGTGGAATTGGGTTGGAGAGGAGAGATTCTAATGAAAGGCATGATAGTCATAAGAGATTAGAACATGACCTTGATAGGGACCAGGATCAGGATCGAGATAGGAGCCCTGAAGTGCAGGGCAGCATGAAATGCAGCAAAGGTGTCCAAGGCCTTGGGCACAATCACAAACCATTGGATATTGTGGGATTGGGTGAAGGTGGGATTTCTGGGGATTGCTGTAATTGTGATGGGCACGAGCTGGAGAGGAGATCTTTGTATAAACACCATCTGAATAATTCGACAGGAAGAATGCATTCTGAGCATAGTAGATTGTCAGATGGAAGTTGGAGGGCAGAGGGACGAACTATGCAGAATTCTTGTGTGAAATACTCAAAACTATCTAGCAAAGGCCCAAAATGCGGTGAAGTTAAAACAACAACTGATGTTAGAACCTCTGACAGTAAGGATCTCAAATCACTGGCACAACAAGATGATCGACCTTCTCATGAGGTCCAGTTGACAAAGGTTAAGGTAGATGGAGTAACACATAATGTACATGCAAATTGCACAAGCAATGCAGGAGGGATCAAAAAGAGCGGTGCAGAAGGCTCATCTGTATTTGCAAAGCCTCCAAATGCATCCGAAGACAGGAGACGACGACACCAACGACTTATTCTTCAGGTATATTTGTGGTCATTTTGTTTATAAGAGATTCATATATAATTCAATTATGGTCTCATGATTATCATGTTGAATTTGTCACTACTTGAAAACTATGGTGGACTGAATACTTCAGTTAATATGCATAAAAAGCTGTCGTTTGAATGGGCCTCATGTCAATTTGGCCATCCCATTGTACAAAACTTTGGTCAAATCAGGGGATTCTGTCTTTGTTGTCATACATCTACCCTTAATCATGCCTTAGATAATGATCCCTACTAACATCAAAAATCTGCACGTGAAGTTTCCTCAAGTACCTTGTAGAGATCTGTCCAGCTTTTAAATTCTCATATATGGTATTTCTATAGGTTACATGCTGCTTTATTTTGATCACTTGAGGGCAAGGGATCTACACTTCCATTTTATTCAGTACTTCCCCCCCAAATCCACATATGCTTTCATAATCTGTCTTTTCCCTTGTTCCTGCTGAATTTCTCTATACGTCTACTTGAGAGAGTGCTTAACTGTCTTGTTAGGCACACTTTTGTGAACTTAATGGCTTTGAAGACCATGGCAGACATGTACTCTATCCTATTAATTAAGGTAGTGTGTTACATCATGTCTACGTCCACAGTGGTGCTGGAAGAGTGTTGAGGGGCATATTGTAGAGTTGAATTTCATATGATGTATTATGGCACTGTGTGGCTCAATTGATTCCTTGAAACTTGATGTGCAGGGAGATTCGGACGATGAAGATGACTTCCCTATAAGTGTGGAAATACGAGAATTGCCTAAGAGAAAACCTCAAGTTAATACGTGGGCATCTATTGCAAAGATTCATCCTGCCAGAGAGGACCAAAAAGGTGATACAGTAGATGATGTTACCCCTGGAAAGCATGTCAAACTGACTAACAATATTGTAGCGAACCAACCAGTTCGCAAGAGCTCAAGGATACCTAAGAAACGGGTATTGGATGGTGAATATTATGTGGATGATTATGCTGAGAGAGCATTGCAGAATAAAAGCTCAAGGACAACAAAGAAATGTGTTCGAAATGGTGAGTATGATGAGGATGAGGAATGTGAAACACTTCAGCGCCGAAGTTCAAGGATACCCAAGAAGCGCATGCTGGATGCTGAATATCAAGAGGATGTCCAAGTGCAGCAACATAAAAGAAGACGGAAGAGGTCAAAATATCATACTGATTCAGAACATTTGTATTATGAGGATGTTGAAGAAGCTGCTGCATGCAGGGATAAATATATGGAAAAGGCATATGTTGATCTTGAAGGAATGAAGAATAGGAGTGAAATAAAACAAAAAGTTGGAAATTCAACTGTTGACGATGACAAGGAGGCCCCCCTTACTGCACGCCAAAGGACCATGCAGTCATGCAAGGATGCTGGTTCAGAAGTAGGAGCAAATCTGATTGAATTTCCTGAAGGATTGCCTCAGACCAGATGTAGAAGTAAGTCCTCATATGTTTATTGTCATATGTATTTTTCTTTGCAAGGAATTATCTATATTGAGCAAAAAACAGTTTCTAGTCAGCTGTGTAGCATCATTACGACATTGCAAATCAATTACAATAACCAATGAAAAGAGACATTATTTTGTATTGATCCGCAAATTTCTAAGTGTTTACTTGAATTCCTTAAGGTTACTCCCAAAATTGTTGAAATTTTTATTGTTTAGCTAATTTTATATCTCATATATTTTTTTGCATTTGCATGATTACATATTGTTTTCTAAATTATATTTTTGACATATTTTAATCTGTCCCTTTTTTGTTCATCGAGATTCAGTCTTAACATCCTTTTTTGCATCAGAAATATCAAACTTGTTGTTAGGTCATTTAACATCTTTTGCAAACCATCTATCCTGAATTGATGGACATGTTTTATCTCTTGTGTCTGGAAAAGTTGGTATATATTCTTGTAATGTTTTTCTCCAGCTCATGTGCCTTCCAGTTATGTTATTTGGTAAATATGATTACAACTGCACATTTGTTTTACTGATTAGAATTTGTTATTATTAATAGATTTTGTGAACTGTTCTGATCATTGTTAAAGTGTTGAGTTCTCTGATAATGACACTTTCATTGTAATTTTTTTAATGATTATGAAATGTTCTTTTGTTTTTTATCTGTTGATCTGGATATTATAATGAGAATGGGAATATAGACAAGCGTTATGATTGTGAAGGCATTATAAAGGCATCTATTGAAGTTTGATTAATTTATAATCTTTTGTTTGACAGAACGGAAAGAAATATTATCAGAGGTGGAACAGCAGCTGAAGAAAACTGAAGCAGCTCAGAGACGTAAGATGCAATTAGAGAAGGATGCAAATGCAGCTCAGGTATGCATAGCTATGTAGGTTATGATCCTGGGATTTTGTATTGGATGTGTTTTGCAGAGGAAATTTATTTAAAGAATTGAATGTAATTAAGTTCTTATGTGGTTTTGTATCACAGGCTGAGGCCATCAAGAAGATTCTGGGTAAGGACTCATCAAAAAAGAAACGAGGAGACAAGCTACAAAAACGAAGAGATGCAATGGCACAGGTGATTTGCAGTTCTGAAGCATTGGAGGGTTCTTGTGTTGCTTGTTCTTTTATCTTTTTATTTTAGTATTAAGTCACATCCTATGTCTTCAGAGGAAGGCTGCTAGTGATATGTTGCTTGCTTCAAATGGTGTGAGATGGATTATGGGGCCATCCAGCACAGTTGTTACATTTTCTGAGAATGCAGGGCTTCCAAGCATATTCAATAACACATGCAGGTTAGGTTTTATTCATTTATCAGAATTTTATAGTGTTGGCCATTATTTTCGGCTATCATCCTATTATTAATTGACAGCAATCATTTGGTTTTTGAACTAATCACATGGATTTAACATTTATTTTTCCATCATTTATTGCCATTGTAGGTATCCTCTGCCTCGAGAGAAATGTGCTGGGCCTTCTTGTAACAACACATATAAATATAGAGACTCTAGAACTAATCTCCCTCTGTGCAGTCTTCAATGCTACCGTGCTATGCATACTGTGTAACCTACTGTCTCCTCCCATCAGTAATGCAGAGTTTATTGCTATGTTTTCTCTGTACTCTCAAGCGTACAGATGGACAGCAGTTATTCAGATATCACTTTTCAAAAGTTGGAACATGTTTTGGCGGATTTAGCATTAGCGTTTTTGATTTATATGTTCCCGAGTCATTCAAGATCTAGGGGATTGAGGGGAACTTGTACTTAATCTATCATCATGTCCAAGGTTTCGCAGACATGTATCATCCTAAATATATACTGGGAGTTTAATTGGGGACTATTGTATCTAAGGTATCATTTTAATTTATAGAGAAATCAATATACAAGAAAGATTGGAGATTAAGGCATCAAGATGTTTGGAAATTATCAAGGAGAGGGAAAATATGGAGGAGGTGGATTATCTTTGAAATGAAATTTCTTCAATTGCTACGTTTTTTTAGCTTTAATGTTTGTTATGCGGTTCATTTCCTTCTATAAAACATGCAAATGTTCTTACCAATGGTGCAAGGAATTTACTGATGTACTCATACTCTGGCTTTGAATAGCTTGTACATCTCTTTCTATATATCTCTTCTTATATTGCATGGGGCACCAGGAATTTGTTGGATCCAATGCAGACCTGCCTTGACGAGATCTATGATAAGTACAGTAAAATTGGCGAAGGTATTATGTGGCATTGTCTTAACGAGTTTGATGGTGGCTTTGACATTGGTGTTGAACATCTGACTGATAAATATATTTGACACTTTGATCTGTGTCCATTCCTTCGACATCCGATGAATTGAGCCTACTTAAACCGTCAAAATTGGTGTATTTTACTCGCTGGCAGGATTCAAATTTCAAACATGCTGGCATTGAAACTTGACGTCAGTGAAGGTGCATGTGGTATGGTGATATATGTAGAATGCCCAGAGTTTATAATTTTTTTTCACCAAGGAAAAAACCGTGGAACTTTCATTATAAAAGTAGTTACAATGTCTGGAATTCAGAATCATATCCATATTGCTGTACTGTGGAAATAGTACCTCGGCAAAAGGGGTAAAAATTGTTCCCTAAGAAACATAGAGATCCAAAACAATATTATCATCTATCTGATTTGTCTCTGTGTTGTCTCCTATCCCTACTTTTACTATGGGCCTGCTTTGACATCATAGAACTGAAACTATAATCATGATCATTACAATCCTATGTTGAAAAACTTACAAGGGCCAAGGCTTAGGAGGTTTGTATTGTCCTCTTGCTGAATGGGGAACCATTTTCGAATGCAGAATATAAGATCTTGTTCGGCTTGCAGTTGCAGCCCTCCTTTGAAAGAAGATCTGCCATGCTGTTCTGTTCTCTGAAAATATGAGTGATAGAGATACTCTGGAAAGATCCCATCAATCTCCTGGTTCACTGCATTCAATAGATTAGTGAGGGTGGACCAAAGTTAGAAAGCTCCAAAGGCCAGTTGATGATTACCTATAGACTGCTAGGGCCTCTATAGCTAGCCAATCTGCGCATCGAAGAACCTCCCAAAGACCGATTAATTCGGCTCTATTGTTTGACCCAGGTCCGCCATACCATCTGAAGTGATAAAAGCTGCCAGGCCTGGCCACGAGAAAAGCCCCACAACCACAGACTCCTCTTGAGGCCCCATCGAAAAAAGCAACTGGAAAAAAAGACCATACCTCTTTACTGAGAAATTGTCTCCCAGAAATCACCGGTAGCTTTGGTCCTATCTCCTGAAAATATTAGGTGATGCTTATGACAGTGCCCTTAATGTCTGAAGGCTTTTGTTCGAAAATACCCTCATTATTGCGACCAGATGCCCAGAGTTTATCCTTTATAAGCACTGTAATGTTCTGTAACAGCAGGCCTACATTATGCTTGATAGTTACTAGGGAGTTGAATTTTAAAATTGCCTTATGTCAGGTTTCTGGATACAACTTTTTAGGTAAATAATATGTTTGTATCCCCAGTCATAGTCACTCTTTTAAGTGAATCTGATATTTAATTTTTACTCCCACAGGCTCAGATGTTGGTTCATATATTCAAGTTTTAACCCTTGATTTGAATCTGAATATCGTATTACAAACTTTGATCTACCTAGGTCATATAACCTTGCTGATTTACAACTTTTAAAGCATCTAGACACTTACTGGCTTCGCTGTGTTACATAATTTGCCAACTGACTAACGACTCCCCTAATCGACGATCACGTTCGATGGTGTCCAGCTCCTTTTTCCTTTTCAACTCCAATTTCTGTCCCACAACAATTGGATTGTGTCCTGCCCCTTTTCCCTTTTCAACTCCAATTTCAGTCTACCCACAACAAGTGGATTGGATATTTTTGGATTTTTTTATTAATTCTAATTGCAATGCATTTGTCTTGTTTGGTCAAAAAGATTGGGGTACCCTCTTGTGATTTGAATTCTATCTTGTGCATCCACTTTACTTTTCCAGTGGAATAATCAAGCAGGGGCAATTGCAAAAACGGGCTTGATTCATTAGTCACTTTTATATAAGCATCCACGTCTTCCAACGTACTGGATGGGGCAGGATCATTTCCTGTAGCTCGAGGCAAGGATACCTGAATTGTCTGACTTGTGCATCCACTTGGATTTTCCAGCGGAACAACCAAGGAGGGACAATTGCAATGTTTGGTTTGTGTCATATTTACACTCTCCCTTTTAATTAGGGAGGCATTTATAATCATATATATACAAGTACATGGAAGATCTCAAAACACATGAACCACGAAGAGTTTAGGCACATATGGTGCGACGGACTAGATCCCTGATTATGGAGATCTATACGGGTGGGATAAAGATGGACTAAAGCTTTCGGCCTCTATAGGTACCATCATGCTTACTTACTAACCATCAACACAAGGATCTAGGTGTGTAATGCAAGGTTAGATCTCTATGACCAAGGCCACCCTCTCTACTTCGGGAACTAGACATCAACACACAGGTCGACCAAATGTTCTCCTAGGATGCTTCAACACTCCTGATTATTCAAATCAGTAACATCAAAACTCTCTCTATCAAACAAATCAGTAACATCAAATATGCTTCCAAAACGTCAAGAGATTTACTTGTACAAACACAACCTCAATCAGCAACAAACTTTCAAATACACATAAGTAAACATAAACCTTCAGGGTCTTCAATTATATTGATGCTACTTTGATTATCACAATTTATCATAGTAGGACTTAGAGGTTTCCCAAACAAATCTGGCAGAAGTTTCATCAACCATACAACTTCCTTTATACGCAACAACATATTTTGTTTCAACACTACTTAATGCAACCGGTTCTTGCTTTCTACTCATCCATGAAATCATAGTAGATCCCAAACATCCATCATGAGTATCATAATATGCCCTCTCTCTCAACTAGGGAGATATATCCTCTCTTTTATCTAGGCTACCTCTTAACTTAGGGAGATCAACTACCTTCTATATCAAAGAATCTTTCATGGCTTCATTCCTTTTATCAAAGTCATTTTTATCATTGTCATTCATATATCTTCCTTCATCATTTTTATCAATATTATCAAGTCAACTTTTCTTAAGAATATCTTCAACATATTGAAGAATATGAAACTGCACAACTTAAACGAGTACAACCAAATACATATATAGAAGCATGAAGTTAACTACATCATAATCATATAATAATGGAAGCATTAGACTTTAGACATCAAATATTTAAACTTGGTTAGGTTCATAATCAACAAGAGACACATACTTCATTACTTCAACTTATTGCTCAAGTTTTGTTACAAAACCTAGATAACATCATTGGAAGTAACTAAATCATGATATCGGTCTCACTCATTATATCTAGAGACATGACAGACTTTACTATGATATATTGAAAACCCTAGAATCCTTCTTTGAGATACAAAGCATGAGATATAAGTGATGCAATAACAATCCAATCATAGTACTATCTAAGCTTTCAACAATATGACTAACTCTTTGTAACTACCAGACTTTATCACCACATTTAAACAATAACACCATATCCTAGAATATCAAATTTAGTTACAAACCCTAGAACTATGAGCATCAACAATTAGGTTAGCACATATGTATATCTAGGATTTCATAATCACGCACAATCATATCACAACAAAATCTATCAAACCAATCCAAGATGCAAACATTAAAGTTAAACATACAACAATCTTGATCAAGCTAGGGTTTTGATCAGATGGACAAACATAAACCTAGGGTTTCATTCCTAGGAACTTACTATAGATATTATAAGGGTTTTTCTTATAAACCATAATTTACCAAAATCCTAAAGATCTAGGATTTAAATACACAAAAAACCCTAAAGGACTTAAGGAATAGTCTTTTCTATATTCATCAATAACCCAAAGTAGATTAGGGTTTTCACATTAGCATCAACATACCCTTAGGTTAGGGTTTTACATAAAAGCTTTTAGGGTTCCATAAGAATGATCAAATGTATAACGAGGGTACATTCAATCTAATGATTAATCACGCAATAAGAATCTTTATGATTCAAAGGTCCAAGACATATTGATGTTAGTAATGTAAAACAGATTATTAAAAGAAATGAATATACCTTTAAGAAGAGAACAAAGCTTATGGTTTAAGACAGACCTTAGAGTTGTTTCTTAACAAACCTTTTAGGACATCAATTCTTGAAGAGCTTTCCTTTGTAACAAAGCTTCTATCATGCTTTGTCTTGTGAGGTATCCTCCATAACTCTTGAGCATCAAGATTTCCTAAACAAGGAAAATATAAAAGAAGGTTTATTAGCATATAATACAAACACATCTAGATAAGAGAGGGAAACCAAATATAAAAGAGAATGCAAGGAGTAAGATAATTATCTTTGGTAAAATGGTGAGGGCTCCCGCTTAATCCAATCTTAAGGGATACTTATAACTTTATCAAACAATTCAAAAATGTTCTACCAAAGCATGTTAGGCCTAAAAGTACTAGAAATCAAACAAAAGGAAAACAATTTAGAATAGAAGACTAAGAGAGATAAGAGAGATAGAGGATGATAGTAGTGTAAGTCCTTGATTTTCGATTCTTCAGACTTATTCTTCTATGGTGTTTCTTCACTGGCAATATTAGCTTGATCCCTATCTCTCCTTTTATTCCTTGTATTCTCAGGGCAATTGTTTCTATACTGACCCATTTTGTGACAATTGTAACATTCAATCTTGGATAGGTCTATCTTCTTCCTCGGCTCTTTAAAATTCTTGAAGGTTCCTTTATTCTTGTTATGAGCGGAATATGCATTTGAGATGTTCTCCTCTTCATTCTCCTTATTGCTTACTAATGATATTTCGACTTCTTCTTGACTAGAGGCATTCCATAATTGTTTGAATGTAGGAGTATCCTTCCAACTATTGATCCCTAATGCAAAAGCACTCCATGATGTTGGTAATCCTAGAAGAGAAGTAATCACGAGCTCCTTTTCAGGGACTAGTTCATCTATTGTTTGGATTTCATCTCTGATTCTATATATCCTTACAAATAAGGATGCCACAGTATCATCTTTTGCCATCTTCATAGTTCTTAGTTCATTCTTAAGGCTTGCAATCTGACCAAGGTTCTTGATTGTGACTAATTTTGATAGGGCCTCATACATTTCTCTAGCGGAATCTATGTTGGATATATATGGAATGAGATTGTCCATTATTCCATCCACTATTAAACTCATGGCCAATATTTTTGTTTCTCTAGACTTTGCTTTCTCTGCTTCATTGGATTCATCTATAGGTTGCTTTGCTTTTCCTTTGACTAGATCCAAGACTTTATTTTTCTCGAGGATGAGTATCCTCTTTTTCCATGCCCTGTAGTTGGATGCTCCTTCTAGTTTGTTTTCTCACTTCAATAAGTTAGACATGGTTCTTGAAGATTGTAGGATTATCCTCTTATATGATCTCTTTACATTTATGACCCTTATTCAACTTCTTAAGAATCCTTATTATCCTTATAGTAGATCTTCAGGCTACCTTTTTTTCTTCTTCTTCAGCTTAGCTCCGATACCATGTTGGAAAATCAGAAAGGCAGAAAGATTTTATGTGTTGATAATTACTTGTGATATTCTTATGTTCTTCTTTTAGTTTGATTCACCAAGCAATTATCAAAACCATAACACGAAGATCAAAGACACCAGATGTAGGAACACATCCAGGGAAAAACCCCTAAATAGGGGAAAATCCAGTCAAACCTCTTCCTTTAGTAGTTTTCATAGGACAAAATGAGATAATCCAAGACTCTTTGACCTAGACACACTTCTTCCAATCACCAAGTCAACCCTTCCTCTTCAGATGGTAACCATCTAGCAGCAACAGAATTTTGACCTCCTCAACAACAAAACTTTGACCCAACAGCAGAACTTCGACCTGCAAAAGAATCCAGAATTTCGACCTCCAGTGGTAGCCCAGTAACTTCGCACGTGTGAGAGAAAGAAAGCCCAAAACTTCGATTTTTGTCTTCTCTTGCAATTCTCTTCCTTCTCTTGGAACTTTGCACTTTTTTTGCTACCCCTGGTTGTGTATCAAACTTGTTGAGTGATACTCCAAATGAATTGAACTGCATTTCTATAAATAGCCTCTTTTGTGGGTCGAATTTGCCCTAATGCAGACCAACTTCATCAGGGAAGGGCCAACTTGGTGTGGAGGTGACAAATGACTTTTTTTACTCAATAATGATTCTTTTTACATGATACAAAATCCCAAGAAGGGTTTAATAAAATGGACAATGACTCTAATAACTCCAGATAAAACATAAAAGTCTTCAATTGTGGACTTTGACCTATAAAATGATGACCCAAGCATGAAACTCATGCTTTAATAAGTCATTTTAATAATAATAAAATTTATTTTGATAAATACATTTCATTATGATTCAAATACAATTATGAAGGCTGAACCTAGTTACATTCTTCAACACCTATTCAGTGGTTTCAACTTCTAAGGGAGTGACAGGTCCATGGTAGATCCGTCAAATGGCAGGTGTCATGTGAAATAACGGTGGAACAAAGTGGTGAAACAGAGAAGGCTTCGAGCCACATGCCATGGTATAAGGGTACCTATGATGAGGGAATCCCACACATGGGTGTATGAATGCAGGAGGGAGAAATCATAGTACATGAATTATCCCTACCTTTGCTTTTCCACCCTTTTTCACATGCCTTTTTCCTTTTTATTGATTTTTCTTTCTTTTAATTTCTTGGGGCTCTAGGGAATGAGAGCATGATGCATATGCTAAAGCAGTGAATACCCCCTTAAGTTTGGGTAGTTCATCACCCACCGAGGGTTGGGACAATAATGGGTTCCTTAATGATGCAGGGGGCACACATAAGGGCCCTAGGAACCAGGGTGACAACCATAATGATAAGGGGTAGAGCTCATGTTTGGATTTTTCCCACGTGCTAAATTTTTATGTCCCGACCATCTTTTGCATTTTATGGTACATTTCATGTTGTAAGTGGCCAAATTATGCTTTTAACTTTCTTTTAGTTGCATCAACCTTGGGGGCATTGTTCCAAGTTCGACCTAAAATGTGGTCAAGGGGAGGGGGAGGCTAACCCCTTGTGGACGCAATGGAAAAATGTGGACCCGAATGGGAAAAGTGTGAAAAGGGGTTATAATGAGCGGAGGGGAGTGATGTATATGGTGTTGGAAAACTAAAATTGAGGTTTCCCATGTAGTGCCACTCCCAAAGCTAGTATCCAATCAAGGAGATCCCATGGGACTAGGATACAAGATTAACCATCAAGTAGGGATGAGGGAACAAGATTACAATCTAAGCCTATTCTTTCTGTCGAATCCCCCCATTAATCCATGTCCAAAAATGTCCAAAGAAAGCAAGCAAAAATACCTAGTTACATAATGAAAAGCCATACCTTTGGGGTTGAAGGCCCACCTTCAAACATACGATCATAACAAATGGGTGAGAGCACATCATGGATGGCTTAGGTGGCAGAAAATGGTGGCACATTGAGCTATCAAGTGGTTGCAAGGGGATGTTAGCTGTCGGCTGAAGATAAATCTAGGAGAAACATTCTCCTATAGAGGTCACCCACCAATGGTGGGTAACACTCACTATGAAGAATATTCTAGAGGGGGCAATTGTAACTCATATTAAGGGTGAAATGGGTCAAATTTAACCCTAACTAGCTATCCGGTTGTGTTATAACCAAGCCATTAGGAGGAAAATGGGTTCCATTCTATTCGAGTGCATTTTGTTCCATAAATTAGTAAAATAGATCAGAGTGGGCAAAGAGAGAGAGTTTGTGTTCTACAACAACCCACGAACCACAATTCTCACTCCTTTGTATTTGCACCATTTTCCATTTAAAGGAGAGAGTAGAACAACCTCACCTTCCAAGTGGGCTTTCTCCCAAAAGGGTTTCCCAAGTCATATCTTGTGTTATTATGGTTTGTAAGTGATTTCTTTTATCAATTCTCTACTTTTTCCATTTTTATATTCTACATGCATAAGAATAACATAATAACTTAATAATCTAGAAATCTAAGGAAACATTAGCATGCATAGTATAGATTTTATATTTAAGTAATTTGTGATGAGTTGTCTAATGGAATATCCACGGAAATATAAAATTCTTACATCCACCCTTCTTCTCTTGACAGTGTACAAATCACACATCCACCCTTCTTCTTCTTTCCTTTACCCTTATATTTTGTTACAAATGCAATGTTGAATGCCTTAGTAGCACTTTTGAGTTTCTTCCTCCACTTCTCATTTATAATAATTGATTGTAGATCTTTTAAAATTCATGTTAATGGAATCAAAATCTTTTTTTATTGTTGGTTTAACCCATGGGGATTTGAACATTAAATCTCATGGTTTACATAATACTTTATAACATGGCAATCACCCAGTGAATTGTCCCCCCATGGGCTTTAATGGAATCAAAAGTTACTTTCAATGTTTTAACACAATTATAAAATGATGGAAGTATCCTTTTCAAATTAATAACTAGCATATCCTCATTTATTTCTTTGGCAATGGCTAGAAACTAACATGGTTTGTCTTTAAATTTTAGCAATTGGTTTGAAATTGAGTCACCCATTCCCACCCTAATGAAGAAAAGATTACTCTTAAGGTAAAAATACATAACTTTGTTGAAAGTTACATGCATCTCCTTTAATATTGTCCACACTTTGTAAGCATCCTCCACATCTCGCACTTTTAAGAGCATGTCACTAGTCAACGACAATTTAATCAACATTAACCTTTTCTTCAATTTTCATGTCAAATCTACTTGTTGAGCCTAATCCTTGGGATCACTCCTCTTTCCCACTAACCACCCCTAAGAAACATATGGAAATCATAAATGGCTTCCATACATTAAAGTTTTGCCCATTAATTTTTCTATAGGATCTAACATGATGTTTGATAAACTCATTTTTTTTCTTAAAAATGTGAAGCACTAACCACCAAAATTCTATAAATATTACCAATCATCTTGAGAAAACTACATTTACCTCCACACTACTATGTCCCTTTCTCAACCATTATCAATCAACACCACCATTTTCCTACTAATCTACTACAATAATTCACTCATGTAATAATTATGTCGATATGCATTTGATAGTGGGTTTATTCGTGGTAACACTGTTCAGATTCATCGTCTTCAACACAATCTTGAACACGTGTCCCACCTAATTATTTAAGTGTAACAAATGTCCATGGATGTGTTCGGTTAATCGGTCAACGCCTTATACCGACGAACCCAGAGGAGCGACGACGAGTTATGATGTCGCTTGCAGGCTGTGGGACTCCACGTGACCATCACCTACAACTTTTTGCTCTGCTTTTTGTAGGATCGACTTGGGATACTTCCACATGTTCAGTCCCCTTATGCAACCAAGAGACATAGTTTGAATCCTGCTAACATTGCATTCAAGTCATCCACGAAGTTTCTAGGGGTCTAATTTAGTTGGAAATACAATCCAAACAACATTGTTCATTGGAGGAAGGATTTAGGTGGCTAACATATTTATAAGCATCCAATGCATACACTTACAAGCGTACATAACATCTCATCTCGTCTTAGGCTCTAGTATTTTCAATTCCTGAGAGGCTCCCACTCCAACATAATCTCTCCATCTCTTAGGATGTTTTATTCTGTGGGAAAACCTAATTTTCTCTTCATTGATAATTTTGACCCAGATGCCCTTAACATCATAGTTTTCTAGTGAAGAGAAGTTTGTGATCCGTGCGGTGATCACACGACTTCATTTAGGGAAGGATAGGAATTAGAACCAAACCACTTCTGACAATGGGAGTCCATTAACAATGGGATCAAAGGGAATTGATGATTTCAATGATGAGCACAAAAATTACGTAAGAGGGGTTTACTTCTCTGAATCAATAGGTGCTTGCTTAGTATAATAATGATTATAGTTTTTTCCCATTTCACAATGAACTTTAAATTAGGGTTAATGGTAATTTTATAATACGTTATTTTTTAATATATTTAATTATATTATTAATTTCTCTAAATTTAGATATGATTGGTTTATCTAATAATGTCAATAATATTTAATAGTTTAATCGAGCATTATTATCGTTATACTACTCTTTTTTAAGTGAATTTGAATGAAATTCAATATAGTGTTAAGAAGCTTTTTATCATAAATGTAGCGTAAATGCTTTAAACTTTTGTATTTTCAGATTTATTTTACAATCAATATTATTTTAAATTCAACCAAAAAATTATTAGAATTATTTTATAAGTTTTAAAAAATATTATATTTATTTATGTCTTCTAAAAATATAAGGAAAGTTTTTAATCTCAAATAAAATTATCTCTTGAATTTTTATTTAAAAAAAAAAACTATAAAACAATTAAACTATATATATAGTTCTATACAAATTAAACTATATATTTTATTATTTAACTATTTTGTAATTATATATTAATATTTTATAATAACTATATTTAAATAACTACAAAATTACTTAATAAAACATTAAATTATAAATTTTGTCAGACCAAGAGGTAACTCCGCAAAACTAAAGATGCATTAGATGGAGATTGTGTGTGTACTTATACATGGAGGTGAGACTATTGGGATTCACTTCCCAATGTCTCTTGGCCTTCCTTATTTACTAAATTACAATAATATACAGTCTCACCCAATCCCTTAGGATTAGGTGTCAACATTCTCCCCTTTAATCTGAAGGGATGTTGGTGAGTCCAAGCATTGTTCTGAACTTTTCAAACTTTTCTCTTCCAAGCGCTTTAGTGAAGATGTCTGTGGTCTGCTCATTTGTGGAACAATGACGTAGATGGATAGTTTTGGCCTCAACATGATGTCGAATCAGATGGTATTTTGTATTGATGTGCTTTGTTTGATCATGGAACTTCAGGTTCTTGGCCAACTTTACTGCGTAAGTGTTGTCAATCATGAGTGGTGTTGAACGCATTTGTTTCATCTGAAAATCTTCTAGGATTTTCTTGAGCCATACAATTTCCTTTGTTGCTTTAGCTGCTGCCACATATTTTGCCTCGGTTGTGGAATCTGTTGGAACTGACTATTTGTGTGATCTCCATGAGACAACTCCTAATCCAAGACTCATGGTATAACCTGAAGTAGACACCCCAGTTTCTTTGTCCCCATCAAAGTCCGAATCAGAGTATCTGATCAAGCTGAAATCGCCTACCTATGTATATTTGAGTCTAAAGTCTTAAGTCCCCTTCAAGTACTTTAGAATTCTTTTTGCAACAAACCAATGTCCTTCACAAGGTTTTTGCATAAACCTGGAGAGGATTCCAACAACAAATGAGATGTCTGGTCTGGTGGTAGTCAGGTAGATAAGACTTCCTACAAGCTGTCTATACTTCATTGCATCCTCGAATTCCGTCCCTTCAATGGATGTGAGCTTCAAGTTTTTTTCCATTGGAGTGGTTAAGGGATTGCATTCATCCATGCCAAACTTGTTCAAAAGATCTCCAATGTACTTCTTTTGAGAAAGAAATATAAATTTAGGATGTTGAGTTACTTCAATACCCAGATAGTAATGAACATAGCCCAAATAAGTGATTTCAAAACCTTTCTTCAATTCTTTCTTTATGGATGCAATATAACTCTCATTGTTCCCTGTCATCAAAAGATCATCTACATACACCACAAGATATACATGATTTTCCAACTTTATTAACAAACAAAGTTGCATCATCAAGATCAAAATGTTTGAAGTCAAGTTTCAGAAGATGCTCAGTTAATTTCTCATACTAGACTCACGGTGCTTGCTTGAGGCCATACAAGGATTTTATAAGTTTGCATACTTTGTGTTCTTGGCCCTTCACAACAAATCCTTTTCGCTGGGACATAAAAACTTTCTCCTTTAGATCTCCATTCAAAAAGGCGGTTTTTACATCTATTTGATGGACTTTCCATCCCTTTTGAGCTGCTAGGGAAAAGAGTGTCCAGATGGTGACCCATTTTGCTGTGGGGGAAAAAGTTTATTCATAATCGGCCCCTTCTTTCTGTGCAAAACCTTTTTCCACAAGCATGGCTTTGTGCTTGTCAAGTGAGCCATTTTCTTTGTACTTGTTCTTGTATACCCACTTACAACCAATTGGTTTGGTTCCCAAAGGAGGATCAACCAGCTTCCACGTGCCATTCTTTATCAAGGTAACATACTCTTTTTGCATCGCTTCATTCCATTCAACATAAGAAGCAACTTCTTTGAAGGAAGTTGGTTCATAATCTGTAGATAAATTCAATTCACAGTTATAAGAAATATCCATATTAATAGGTGAATCAGACTTATCTATGTCACTTTCATTTTGTCTGGTGTAACTTCTTGTCCCTGTCTTTCCAACCTCATCGGGACGAATGTTTTCTAGTGTCTTTGTTAGCCATTTTGGGGGACCTTTCTGAGATGGCATAAGCTGCTCATTTGACTGAGTTGGAATTGAATCAATATTCAATCTCTCAATTCTATCAATCACATCGTTCAAGATGTCATCCGTGGTTGGTTCTTCATGTGGGGAAGAGGGTGCTTCGGAAAATGATTCCACAAATTAATTCAGTATAGGAATCCCCCCCTTTAAGATGTGGAATCTAATCATCAAATTCTTGAAAAGGCTTTGCATGTGTGAATCTATCTAGGCGATCAAGTTGCCGCTCAACAACATTGTCAGTCTTGGAAAATTCAAGGAATATGAAATCTCTTGCTACTACAAACTTCTTATTGACTTCATCATAAAGACGATATCCTTTGGAGGTATTGGAATACCACAAGAAGATACATTTTCGACTTCTAGCACCAATTTTATTCCTTTGTACCTTGGATATCAAAGCATAAGAGGTGGAACCAAAGACCCTGAAATGATTTACCGAAGGAATTTGGCCATGCCACATTTCATAAGGAGTTTTGTTTCTGATTGAATTTGAAGGACACCTATTCTTTATGTATACAACACATAGGACTGCATCAACCCAAAACATCAATTTTACATTCTTAAAAAACATCATGGAGCGAACCATATTTAAAATTGTCTCGTTCATTCTTTCGGTTACACCATTTTGTTGGGGATTATAAGGCACAATTGCTTGATGTTTGATCGCATGTTGACAAAGATAATTGTCAAATTCATTTGAAGTGTATTCTTTTCCATTATCAGTGCGCAAAGAGCCAATATGAGTTTGTGCATCATTTTCAATCCATGCATGAAAATTCCTGAATGTTTGAAAATCATTAGATTTGTTCTTCAATAAGTAAACCCAACACATTCTGGTGTAATCATCAATAAATGTCATCATATATTTATTTTCATTTGCAGAAGCAATAGGCATAGGGCCACATAAATCTGAATGAATAAGCTCAATTTTTCTATGTGCTCTGGAATGTGAATCATGAAATGGTTGTTTGCTATGCTTTCCTAGAATACAAGCATCACATTGCTTAAGTTTCCTAGGAATTGTAGGCAGTCCAGTAACACCATTTTTCTTCAACAATCGAAGGTTGTCATAGTTTAAGTGTCCAAATATATCATGCCATAAAAGACTTGATGGGAATGTACCTTCATCATGATGTGAACTGAATGCAAAGTTTTGTGCATGAGTAGAGGAACCTTGCAGCTTCAAGAGTCTTCCTTCTTCTATTCCCTCCATGACAAGTGAGCGATTTGATGCTTTTTTGACCTCAACCTTGCCATCAAACATGTGAATGGAGTGTCCTTGCTGGCAGATGTGGACCAAGGAAAACAAGTTTCTCCTCAACTCAGGGAGGTATAAAACCTCTTGTAGAAAATGATCTGGAAAACCAGGCAACTTAAGCCTGGTTGTGCCAAGCCCTGATGGCTTGAGTTTGGATTTATCTGCGAAGTATACTACTCCATCAACTTTTTCAGTAAATTATTCAAAATAATCTTTTCTAAATGTCATGTGACATGTTGCTCCTGAATCTAGCAACCAATCATTTCTCCAAAAAGTAAATGAAACATTAAACAAGTCTTCAGTTACTCCATTGTTACAATGTGCTACAACATAATGAGCGGATTCAGGTGCTTTACCTTTGTCTCTGTCATGAGTTTTACCTTTTTTCTTGATTTCTTTGCCCCTCAATTTTATGCCAAGGCAGCTTACATGTAGATGCATCATGCCAGTGTTTATTGCAGCGTATGTAATGAAGATCTGATTTTTCAATTTGAGTTTGTCTGCCCCCACTTCCTCTGAAATTTCTTCTTCCTCTTCCTCTTTGGCCTCCTCTTCCTCTGGAAAAATCTTGAACATGACTCTTTTCTCTATGTGCAAAACATATAGTCTCTTCAAAAGACAGGGGAGCTATCATCTTTCCAAAGGCCTTCTCTCTTTCTGCAAACTTTTTCTCAAGGGAATCAAAGGTGATTTTCACGAGGTTTCCACTTGGTTGCAATGACTCAAGGTAATGTGAGTAAATGGGATACAATGCCTTAACATATGCTATGAGAGGTATGTCAACATCTACACCAGTGTTCTTAATGTCATGCATGATAGATCTTACTTCTGAAGCTAAAGAAAGAGGGTCATCATTTTTCAATTCAAGACTGAACAACTTAATCATTAATTGAACAATTTCAAGTTCTGAATGTGAGTCATAGAGTTCTTTTAGCTTGCTCAAGGCTTCATAGGCATTTGAAAATGGTGTAATATGGCGACTCACCTCTTCATTTACGGAAGCTACAATCAAGGCATATGCCTTGCAGTTCTTGTTTTCCCAAATGGCGATCCCCTTGTCTGAAGTGGACTTTGCTGGTGGATGGTCTCCTTCTCCTTCACAAATTCCTCTCCACAACTCATCAAAAATGAGAGTGTGCTTGATTTTCCAAAACCATTCAGGATAGTTCTCCTTGCCGGAGAGAACAACTCCCACAATGGATATGAGAGAATTCATTCTTTTGTAGAAAAAAACTTTGCTATCACAGTAAAAACTCAATTCTGGTTTAAATTCTGCAAAAAAAAAATTAAATTGAGGAAAAACAGAGGTATTATCTGGGGGAGGTATTATTTGGGGGAGGTATTTCTTGGGAGAGGTGTTTTCTGGGGAAGGTATTTACCAGGAGAGGCTTTTTCTGGGGGGGATACTTGTTGTAATAAGAAAAAATAATAGAAAAATTAAATAGCAGGGAGGGAATGGGAAAGGAAGGCAGCCGAGGGCCTGCATGAGAGGGGCGGGGGATGGGAGGGGAGGGCCGAGGGGCCGAGGGAGGGGAGGGCGGTGAGGGAGGGCCTGCGTGGGAAGGGAGGGCAGTGAGGGAGCGCCTGCGTGAGATGGGCGGGAGATGGGAAGGGAGGGCCGAGGGAGGTGAGGGCGGTGAGAGATGGGAGGGGAGGGACGACGACGAGGGATGTAAGGAGAGGGCCGAGGGTCGGGGGTGAGGGAAGGCCGAGGGCTGAGGAGAGGGGGTGAGGCAGGGCCGATGGGAGGGGGTGACGGGGATGTGAGAGGAGGGCCGGGGGTGACATGCGGCTGAGGGAAAGATGTGAGGTGAGGGGCAGCGCGAGAGTGCAGGTGTGAGGTGAGCGGGGTGACGTGAGCAAAGTGGAGTGAACTGTAAAAAAAAATATTTGCACAGTAAAATTAAATGTGCAGAGAACTTGAGCTGAAATTGCACAGTGGTGTGCAGAAAAAATGAGGTAGAATTTGCCAAAAACTAGAATGCAGAATTATTCCAAAATTGCAGAATGCTAGGAGCAGTAAGAAACTGAATGCCAAGAGCAGTAAAAAAAAAATGAATGCACAATGACAATCTGCAAAAATGCAGAACAAGAGAGAGTTACACCAAAGGCAGGAATGCCAAAAAATGGACTAGCTCTGATACCATGTCAGACCAGGAGGTAACTCTACAAATCTAAAGATGCATTAGATGGAGATTGTGTGTGTACTTATATATGGAGGTGATACTATTAGGATTCACTTTCCAATGTCTCTTGGCCTTCCTTATTTACTAAGTTACAATAATATACAATCTCATCCAGTCCCTTAGGATTAGGTGTCAACAAATTTAAAAACAAATAAAATTATAAATTTATTTTTTCAATTATAATTATAATTGTATATATTTATTTTTTCAAATATATATATATATATATATATATATATATATATATATATATATATATAATACAATTTTTAATTTTTAATCACGAAATTTTTATATATTTTTTTTTGTATTTTTACATTTAAATATAATAAAATTTATAAAATTTATATATTTTTTAAAATGATGTAAAATTGTTTTTTTCATGCTCATTGAATTTAATATTAAAATTATCCACATAAACTTTTCAAGTTGTTAAAATAAACTTTTTAAATTATTGGTTTAGCAATTACATATCAAATTGTTAAATAATATTTATTTTGATAAATTTTCTATCAATGATATATCTTTCAAGTAATTCATCAATGTATATAGATTCGTATGGAATATATTTAAATATGATAATAAATTAAATTAAATAATAAAATATATGAAAATTTGTGTTATAAATTTAAAAAATAATAATAAAAGTATTATAATCTAGTGATAATATTTTAAATCTATTTTAAATATAGTTTTATTGGATATTAAGAAGATTAAATTTTGTGAATTGGATTTATAGAGGGTTGTTGGGTATAATGGTTGTTTTATTTTATGGTGTCTTGAACATTGTTATATTGGCTTTGAGCCTTGTGAACTCTTGAGTATACATGTGGGTTGGCTTGATACCAACAACTCACTTTAGAGAGGCCTTGATTTCTTTCATTCCTAAAAAATAGAAAATGAAAAAATAATTTTTTTAATATACATATATATTATTTAATTATTTATTAGGTATTAATTTATTTATATTAAAACAATTATGTATTAGTAAATTTAGCACTTTCTTATGCTTGATAGATCCAAATTTAAAATGAATTTACATATATTTAATTATCACATTCATAAGTATAATTTAATTTAGTTTAAGTTTACTTAAGATGGATATGAATTATAACAATAAAATGGACTTAGGATATTATTTGTGTTTTTCTTTGAAATTCCAATAGACATCAAGTTTTCAAATTTTCTATGCTCTGTTTGAAAACAAATTGTTGTTCTTTTCAACCTATCTAGTCCTCCAAACTTCATTTTTTAAACTTTGAAACAAGAATGGGAGCACATAATCCACTTGTTGCCCATCGAAAATCACAACATGAAAAAAATACTCAGGAATTCCTTAAATTGCAGCGGATAAAGACAAAAATTCACTTTGTTTTCAAGTTTTCAAATTTTCTATGTTGTGTTTGAAAACAAATTGTTGTTCTTTTCAACCTATCTAGTCCTCCAAACTTCATTTTCTAAACTTTGAAACAAGAATGGGAGCACGTAATCCACTTGTTGCCCATCGAAAATCACAACATGAAAAAAATACTCAGGAATTCCTTAAATTGCAGCGGATAAAGACAAAAATTCAATTTGTTTAGGCTTTTGATCACCCTATGAAATGTGTGTTTCTCAATTGTTTTTTTTCTCCCCCATCTAAACAACTTCTCGTCATAATCTCCAGGAGGATGTTGTTCAGAGAAGATGGTAGAATATCACAGGGATATCTCCTTGAAAATTGCTTGTAGTTTACTTATGAGTTTGGGGATAGAAATCTGACATATTGCAGATTCTATAATGCAATTTTACCCACCTGAAAAGCTTTAATTTACCAATACTTAGCCTCTTGATTCCTCATACATTCCACATCCACATCCTTATTTCATATAGTGCTACCTCTAAATCATTCGACATCCATTTACACTTCTATCCACATGTCTTTACGCCCTTTTTGTGCAAATACTAATTCTAAATATCATAAATATGCATGAGTGATTAAGCATAACCACTCCCTTTGTGTGCACATTTTTGTTCTGAGGAAAAAATATGCATTTTAATGTACATCATTATTGCACTTATACATGTATGTGCCACTAAAAGAAATTGCTACTAAAAATACACGTTACACACTATTTTGCACTTATTGGGTGTGTTAGCACCTACGTATGCCGAGCAATGTTAGGGATATTGAATGGCCTTGCATTACTACATGTTACACACTATTTTGCACTTAATGGGTGTGTTAGCACCTACGTATGCCAAACAATGTTAGGGATATTGATTGGCCTTGCATTAATCCTCTGTGTTGTTAGCCTTGCATGTTGTGAGTTTTCTATGTTGTTATATGTCATATTGCTTATGGAAATATGCATGTTTTATCACATGAGTTTAACTGAATTTCCAAAAATAAAACATATGTTTAGCCTTTATTAGTCCCTGCTCCCTGCGGCTAAGGCAGGGACTATAGTAATCAAAAATTAGTCCCTTAGAGCATTAGTTTCGGCCGGTTAGTACTTAGGATAACTGAATTTTAACCCTGATTTCGCCTGTCAATATTATGGATAGTTAAATTTGAATCAAAATTTTTAATGGATCGCATAATTAAATATGTTTGCCATCTTATTTGGCCTCTTCCCGAGGCGGGGAAGCTAAAAGCATAGCTTATATTAACCTTTCACATTTTAAGAGAGCGAGAGGTAAACTAATGCTAACATTAGTTTAAAACATTCAATGTTATTGAATACAATACATGAACCCGACCTTCACTTTCAGAAGGCTCCTGAAAAACTTCCACCTACATTCTCATGCAGCGCCACCTACATTGTCATGCATTCTCATGTAGAGCCACCTACATGAACAACGCTTTACCTACATTGTCATGCAGTGCTTTATAGGAACATGTAGCAAGCAGCGAAACTTCTAAACATGAATAAGTAGCGAGCATCGAAACCTCACCAATTCCAACTTCCTTTCTATAGGTATTCCGACGAGAAGTTGCCATTCCAGCTTGATTTCTACAGGTATTCGGACGAGAAGTTGCAGGAGAGCCGATTCCAGGTATTTTTATCCTTGCCTCTTTTGCTTATACTAGTAGATATGGACACACCATTTTGTAAGTTATTCGAATCCACTTATATACCTTTCTATAAGTTATAAACATTTCTGTAAGTTATTCAGGTATTATTGTAAATGCAACTGCTAGCTATAAATATGGGACTGGAATTCACTTATATACCTTTCTATAAGTTCTTCTAATATTATTTTAAATGAAACAACTAGCTATGAATATGGGACTGGATTTGGATCTTCAAATTGGCTGGATAACTAGTTTAAGAGTAAATAAATTCAAAGTGCATGCTAATTGAAAGAATGGGAGTATAGTAGCAAATATAGATTTTTCTCGAGCAATTGTCTCTCGGACTATATATCGATATCGATATAATACTGTTATGGGTGGTGCAACTGGGGCAAAGGCTCTGGCTATATCGTTTCAATACTGGTAATTTCTATAGTTCCTACTATGCATACTTTTTGTTGTTTCCTTGATCATACCTGATCAATACGAATGGGAGTACAGTAGCGAATATAGATTTTGCTCGAGCAATTGTCTCTCAGACTATATATCGATATCGATATAATACTGTTATGGGTGGTGCAACTGGGGAAAAGGCTCTAGCTATATCGTTTCAGTACTGGTAATTTCTATAGTTCCTACTATGCAGACTTTTTGTTGTTTCCTTGATCATACCTGATCAATACGTGCTATCTACAATATTAAATGTTCAAATTGTGCTATCTACAATATGAAATGTTTATTCTCACCTCCTCTGTTCGGTAATTTTTTGAATATACAATATTCCTTTCCAATAACCATTTGAGTTTTCACATAAATGCTAAGAGTGAAGGACCCACAAATTACATTGAAATGATTTCTCTGCCCACATGAACGGATTATAACCATTTGAGTTTTCACATAAGTGCTAAGAGTGAAGGACCCACAAATTACATTGAAATGATTTCTCTACCACATGAATGGATTCTTGTGGCTCACCTGCAATTAGTCTCATATTCTGAGCAAGAAAATACTAAGTTAGGGTCCTCCAGTGCCATTAGGATTCATCATGAAGAATGCCTCAGAGTCCCTTGAGCCAACTACCCTCTCAAATTTGGCCCTCATATACATCAATTCTCCATTTGGGCCCTCTACATCTATGGGGAGAACACCAACACCCATTGAAACAACGTGCACCATCTCAAATATCTTCTCGTTTGTTGTACAACAGCTCCTCTTCATGGCATGCCCATTCTTCTTGCCATTGCAATACATGGTCTAGATAGGCTCCTGATAAAGCCTTGCTCTATTCACAGCCCTCTCGCATTCAAGGGAAATTCTCACCAGCCCTGAGGCCATTTCCTTCACCAGAAAATTTGTGGCTATTTCAAACTCTATCAACAACACGGGTGAATTGAGCTTGCTTGAGATGCCTTGTTTTTTACTTGCATTTGAGGAACACGATCACCGGTCACCATCACCGGAATAGTTTGAGCAATGGGAAGAGCCTGGAATCAGAGAAGGCATTTCCCCAATCGCCTCTATTATGAAAACTGGCTATGAAATAGAGAGTTTATCAGGCAGGACTTGCCTTATGGTGACTGCCTTTCTGTACGCGATATGGAACTTGCATAGGTAACCCACAAGCTTCGTTGTGCTCAATACCTAGCCTATATCCCCATTTTCTTAGTTATGTCTCTGGTGGCATTTATGCATGAAAATTGAAACGTGGCACACTTATTTTGATGCGTGATAGATCTTCAATTATTTTAGATCACATATTAATAACAATAGTTCATATTTGCACCTTGTCTGTCTATGAAATCTTGCGTATATGACTTTTAGTTTAATTTTTTTTACCATATATTGAAAGAAATCCTATGTTGTGCTGTCTTTAATTTCTTATACACCCAAATGTAACAAACATAAAGTTACGAAAGTTTATTGTGATGTTATTTTTCTGTCTATGAAAAGAAATGTTCGCTGAAACTCCATTTAAAGCTTGTATACATATAAATGTACCAAGATATGGTTATAAATTTGATTTTGATGCCTTACATTTAGTTGCAGACGGGAGCTACAACTGACATCGGCCTTTCACAATCACAGTAATAAATTATCGGTATGGTGTTGTTTATAATTTTGGCCATATACAGGAGCTATTATGGACACTTGCTCTTCTCAATCATGATTAGATGTATTACAAATGCACATAAAATAGATATACAGAAGCTCAATGTGCATTCTTCAAAGTGTACAACTGCCCATGGACTCTCCTTTTCGAATTTTCTATTACATTCGTATACAAAATGGAGTTAGGATAGATATTGATACCTTCTCCACTTGAGTTCAAATTCTCTTTAATATAATTCTATTAAATTATGGTAGAAACCAGGAATAGTAGTGGCACAAGTAGCTGCCAACAACGTGAGTCAGTTTAATATAATTCTATTAAATTATGGTAGAAACCAGGAATAGTAGTGGCACAAGTAGCTGCCAACAACGTGAGTCAGTTATATTCTGTCAGTAAACATTTGTAACAGGGTAAGCCCAGGATAAAACATCCAAGCATGCTCATCAATCTTTGGTCTACACACTTCAACTTTCTTGCTCCTTTATCTTTAATATTTAAACTATAGCAAATAATAATATTGATAATCTTTGGTTCACATCATGCTTTTGGCTCCAAGGCAGGGACTAGCTGCCTTGCAGCCACACTTGTTAAAAAATATGTACAACTTTGTTGAATTTTCTAGGGATGGCTTTAAAATGGATTTAATTTAAAAATTATACACTATTTGAGTAGAATTGTTTTAAAAATAACTATGTTATTTTATATATTTATCTTATACATGCATATTCAATTTGGTGAGTTTAGGAAGGATGAGTTTCTAACTATTCGAACTTCATGCATAAATGTTTTGAGATTTTCAAACACTATAAAATAATTGAACCGTTAAGGAATGCCATTAACAAGCAAATGAATGCTAATTTTTGTTTGGTCCAGATGCATTTCATATTCTTTGATTGATAACAGATTGAAAAAAATTATTCTGTGTTAGTTTTTATAAATTTTTATTAATATAAATGTTAAAAAAAATTATTTTTTATTTATTATATATATATAGCTTGGTCCTTCTTATTATGTAATTGTAATTACTAGTTCTTAAAATGACTTATTCTCACTCTAGTACAATATATTGTTTTATCTTTTTTATCTGTAAATAAAAATTAAATACAAAATTTCAAAAAGGAATTATTATTTTATAATATTTTAAAATTTTGTTTATTATTATTTACAAACAATAATAAATTTAATTTCTATTAATTAAATATTATTTTTTATAAAATAATAAATATAAATAATGTAACAAATTATTATTTAGATCATGTCATTGATGTAGCAATACAGTTAATATATATTTTAAATCATGTTATAGTGATTTAGTAAATGATTAAAAAAATTATAAATTTATTTATTTATTTTATTTTAAAAGAAACTTAAATCTAAGAGATTTGATAAATCTGAAGTTAAGATGGATCTAGATTGGTTTAATTTCCCTTTTTAAATAAGTTATATTCCACATGAATACCATGGGTCAATACCATGAGTTCTCCTAGAGCTTAAAAACCATCTCTAAAACTGTTTTAATTTTAACGATAGAGTTATTTTAGATTTTTTCTTTATTTTATTTTTGACCAAGTAAAATGGTTTAATATATATATTTTTTAACCAAGTAAAATGGTTTAATGTAGTTTATTTTTACCGCCTTTGGCACAATCAGTGTATTTATAAGTTTGAAAGGTTAGCCTAAGTGATCTAGAGTCACATGTGAAGTTCTTTGGTATTATTGCTAGTTGTTGATCTTTACTCTTTTCAATTTCCTTGGGGTGGGGTCCTATAATTAGAGCGTGAGTTATCATAAACCTCAAGTTTAAAAACCACCCATAAAGCTATTTTTGTTATAACGGTAGAGTTATTCTTAATTTTTTTCTTTATTTTATTTTTGACCAAGTAAAATGGTTTAATGTAGTTTTTTTTTTACCAAGAAAAATGGTTTTATGTAGTTTCTTTTTACCAAGTAAAATGTTTATATAACAAAAGAGGATAGGACAACATCTCTTCCATATTGGGCATTAGTGTATTTATAAGTTTCAAAGGCTAATCTAAGTGGTCTAAAGTCAAATGTGAAGGCTAGTTGTTGATCTTTACTCTTTTCAATTTCCTTAGGGCTAAGCCCTGGGAAGTACTTTCTTGTACTTTCATTCCAAGTAAAATAAAATAAAAATATTAGTGTATTTATATAAATTAAATGGATGGTAAATGTGCATATGCATGAATTCATTATAAACATTAAAAAACTTATTCAAGGATACATCTCACATTGTGAACATAAAAAAAAACCCATAAAAATTAAGTACGTTATAGTTTATTTTAAATTATTATTATTAATCATAAAAATAATTAGTAAATGATTTAAACAATGTTCTTAAACATGGATATTTCCCCCACTTTACCATGGAAGTTTTTAACTTGTAAATAGCTTTTGATACATTACCATGGGCCAATACCATTGCTTATCAATACCACATGCCCAATATGACATGTGTTGATATAACATTTTATTTATTTAATTAATTAGAGATAAACTCGTTAAAAGAGCATAACTAACTTGGAGATAAATATTAACCGTTTATATGTAAATACTACTATTAATATCGTACATATTTGATGGAGGTTAAATCTCTACCAACCACTTAATTGCATGGAGAGACTCTCCCTCAAGTATAGAGGAGACGTTGCAATGTATTGTTTTGTCTTGTTAAACATTTTGACTTGGTCAAATTACATTTGTCTGTCTGCTATTTTGACATGGGTCAACTTTAACTTAAGAAAAAAAAGGAACTACATATCTTATTGTAAAATAGACCATTTCTCTAAATAAAATTTGTTTATATATAAATGAATTTTATAAATAATAATGAGGAATTTATCATGGAGGGACTTATTAGAATTGGAATAATCTCAAATCCCTAGGAAATTGGTGGGTGGGGAGCAATTAATTTTTTAAATTTATTAAAAGTAATGGACCATTTTGCTAAATAAAATTTGTTTATATATAAATGAATTTTATAAATAATAATGAGGAACTTATGGAGGAACTTTTTAGAATTAGAATAAATCTTAGATCTCTAACATTAAGACAATCAATTTAGGTCCTCAATTAAAAAAATATAAGAAAAGTAAACAAATCCTCATCCACCTTAAGTTGAAATAAAAAGTCTTAGGCAATTAAATAATAATAATTTGATTTTAATATTATAACAAAATTAGATATTAAATTATATATGAGAAATTTTCTTTTAAAGTTTATAAAGGTATATATATTTCAATCTTATTTGAATTTGAGCCTATAACATTTTACCAAAAAAACACATACTCTTAACTGTTGTTATATATATATATATGTTTCTTTTATATTTATACTTTGTTAATATGAAATTGAGATTTATAATTTCTCCATTGTACATACAAAACAAATATATGTAAAATAAACAATTCAATAATGTGAAAATTTTCCAAACTATAAATGCATATCATATACTTAGTAGGTACTCCTTCAAATCAAATTTCTTAAAATAACTCCCACACGAAATTGTTTTAACTAATTATGATAAAGTCTCACTTTAAATTGTCTTCAACCTGAGACATTATTGGTCATTTTTCTTTTTAGGAATGACCATCCTTGACATAAAGAATTTTTAACTATGGTTAGCTTACACCAGTTTACTCGTTATTGTGGGACCCACATAGTTCTGCAAAGACATTTTATAATTACTTCTAGAAATATGAGAAAGAAAGAAGACAATGTCAACGTCACAAAGGCTAAGATAACCTATGGGACCTATTTTAGAGTTCAAAACTTGAAAACAAGTATGCACTTCAAGAGATTTAATCATTTTCAAAATGGTTCTATATTGGTTCTATATATGCACATGGAATGTGTAACTTTTCATTTTTAAAATTGTATTGTGAATGCATAAATGGATACAATGCCTTGAAAGTTTACTTGGACACTTGGATTGTGTAAACTAGACCACATAAATTTGCAATTTCAACAAATCTTTGTTAGACAAAATTTAAATTTAAATTTAAAAGTGGAATTCATGGCTCCAGGAAAATGACTCCAAATTAATTTAAAAAATTTAAAAGGACATAACTAGAAGTCTAAAACAAACCCCCTTCTCTATGTTGATTTCATAATTTCGTGGAATTTGAAGATCACTGAAGTGAATAGATGTTCTTTATTTAATCTCATTATCAACACACTTTAGTCATTTCCCTTGTGCAATTACATTTTTTGTGCCCACTAGGACCTATGGTAATGTTTCTCCTCATTACCTTGCATGTTATAACTTGGATTTAATATGTATATAAGATTTTGGCATAGTGGTATGATTGGAAAAAAATGATTTAGTCGTGATTTAAGCAAAATCTATCAGACAAGCAACGACACAAGTGTGAGGCTATTGCAAGCCTGAACACATTTTCTCCCCTCCATCATCCACCCTTTAGGTTGTTATCTTTCCTTTGCAGTAACATCATAGGCATGTTTAATTCCTTATGTGTATTGTTGCACCTTTAGGGGCAATTGTTAGTAATTAAACCAACCTAGAAACATCATAGGCATCCTTATGTGTATCTTTGCACCTTTAGGGGCAATTGTTAGTAATTAAAACAACCTAGATCCATCTTAACTCTAGATCTACCAAGCTTCGAGAGAGATCCAATCTCTTGAGGTGCAAACATCTTTTAGAGTGTACAAATAATTTTAATGATGTAAACAACTACTAAAAAAACTAATAAAATTTATAAGATATATACAACATACTTTAATAAATATATTGAATTATAAGTAGTATTTGCATAATAATCTAATCAATGTTTAAAGGAGACTTTTAAATGGATGTTATTATCCATAAAAGGTAAATTACTTAGCATTGGAAGTGATAATTTATAAAGTAACTGAAGTTGCCTATCACATGCTTTACTAATTTATGTTAAATAAAAATATTAACAAATATTTGATAATAAATTGTTTTCGTCAATATTGTTGATTTTATAATTGAGATTATTTTTTAATTAATATTGTTATTATTTTTAAATGTAAATTATATATATATATATATATATATATATATATATATATATATATATATATATATATATATATATATATATATATATATATAATTGATACAAATAAATTTAGTATTTTCAATTTTTTTAATGCAAGTTACATAATTCAAAAATATACTATTTAATATTTTTGCTCACTATAATTTTCATAATTTTTTTATAAATTTTATATTTAATTTTCATATCAAATTAAGAAAATTAAAATTATTAGTTTATTTTATCCCTAAACACTACTTAAAATTAATGTTAATGTTTCTCTTTAACTTTTGCAATAGATTTAAATTATATAAATAATTTATAAAATAAAAAAATAAAATAAAATAAAAAATTATAAAAAATTACGTAAATATTTATATAAAATTATATTTATTTTATATGTAAAAATTAATTAAAATATAAGCCATCTTTCCATTTTAAAAAAACTATATAATAACACCCATTATTTTTTAAATCAAATTAAATTTAACGTTTGTTACACACATTATACATTCATGGAAATTTATAAAAGCTAACTTCAAAGTTGGAAGGAACACGAATTCTATGTAAAAGTGTGGAACATTTATGGAAATTTATAAAAAGCTAACTTCAAAGTTGGAAGGAACACTAAATCTATATAAAATTGTGGAATGTAATTATAATGTGGCAGTTAAATTATTTTAAAAATGTCTAGATTTTATTAAGTTTTACACAAATTTGGTGAGAACATTCCAATAAAGTTTAATTTTAATTTTTAATAAGTAAAAAGATACACTTTTAAATTAACTAAAATTTTATAAATAATATATAATTATTTGAAAAGATATAAATGCTTGAAAACATTGTATTTATTGAGAAAAGATGATATATTTTTTTATCATTTTCTTCGGCTCTTGTAGAACATGTGGAGAAATCGTGTCATTTTGTATGCATTGAAGACTCTAAAGTCATTGCTAAGGTGGACCACTTCCATCAAAGGAAGCTTAGGGAAGCCATTGAGATTGAGGGACATGCTAAGAATCTCAATAGGGATGATGGTTGAAATTTGAGTAAGCCCTGGACTTACTTTTGGTTTTTTTTTTTCACTGGTCTTGATTTTTTTCTTTTTTCTCTTTTACCTAGTATTTATTTATATTTTGTTCCCTTTGATATTTTCTTATATATTATCCTTGGTGTCTTTATTTAATATATTATATAATCACCTACATATTATATTAATAAATAATTAAATTTCTAACATAATAATTTATATTAAAATATACATAAAACTTTTTCAAACTTTTTCCTTTTATTATAATATTTATTAGTCAATAATTTTAATTAAAAAAAAATTAATATTATTTCCTATTAACTAATTAACTAATTCATTAACAACTAGTTTTTAAATGGCTAGTTTTTAACGAACAATGATGCATCCACACTATGTATTCAATAAGGTCGATTGGATTTTTCAGGTTATACTGAGGATGAACCACATTAGTTGGTTCTAAACGTCGACCAAATCCTAATGATGTGATTAATCAAAAAATAAATTTATTGTTCTTATAATTGTTATATGAGTCCCCATCCAATAAAAAAGATACACTTTTAAAACGAACTAAATTTTTATAAATTATATATAATAATTTGAAAAGATGTAAATTGTTGAAAACATTCTATTTATTGAGAAAAGATTATATTTTTTTTATATCATTTTCTTCTTTTAATAAATTTCTATCCTTATAATTGTTATATGAGTCTCCATCCTCTAAGTATTTATAAGTGTAATTAGCTCATATGCTTATTATTTGTTTACTTTATGGTGTGTGATAATCGGTGGAGTGTCCAACCAAGTTATATGAGTCTCCATCCTCTAAGTATTTATAGGTGTAATTAGCTCTTATGCTTATTATTTGTTTACTTTATGGTGTGTGATAATGGGTGGAGTGTCCACCCAAAAAGTCAAAGAGGGTAAACATCTACACAATTTTCTTGAGAAAATTTAGGCAAAGATGATGTTGTTTATATTATTATATAGAATGAAATTACAAAAAATAATATGCACATTAATTATTTATTTATTTTAAACATAACTAGAACACTTATAGACAATTAGATAAAGAATTTGTAAATGTCAAGAAAATCATAATGTTTATAACAAATCAAGTATAAGTAAAAATAAACAATTACATGAAAATATAGATGTGATATAAGCACCTGATATAAAATTTTCATTTAGAGATATATCTTGTTGTCAAAAGGGTAAAGTTTATATTATTATATGCTTATCAAATATATATAAAGATATAAAGAAAAAATTTGTGCACTTATTGAAGTTGTCAAAGTACTAACAATCACATTCTCATTTAAGTGCTTGAAGATGAGAGAAGATGTTTCAAACATTTTAGTTTAAGGGGTTAACTCAATCAATTTTCGCAAATGTTGCTAGGCATTTCACTTGTTCCTTGGTAGTAGGTGCCTAGTTTGAATCCCCTAAGCTAGTTGTACTGGTCTACACCAATGAATTTATTTGGGATGTTATCCACTAATGTGGGGAAGCATCCCTTGGGTTTCCATATGAGGATTTCCTTCGAAAAAAATATATCCTTTAATGTGTCAAGTATAGTGAGTTAGCTAGACCAATTTAAACACACCATTTTAAAAGGGAAAGTCTATCATGAAGCCTCCCATTCTCATCTAATTGAGTTTCAAATCAAGCTTGATCCTACTAATTACTCGCCATTATTATGGTTGAAAATGGAATCACCATCCATCTTGATAGTTCAAAGAAGAGTGGGACATCCCATGAAATTTTCCTTTGAAAAAGAAAGTCCTTCAAAGTGCTAATAGTAAAACTTGAGAAATTAATAAGTAATTATTTATACAACACATTTGTAGTACAAAAAAATACCAGGAATTCTAAGACATAAATCCAATATTTATTATTATTATTATTTTTTCTAAGTTAAGCAACTTCTATTATATCATGTAGAACAGAAAATTACAGGTCTCTTCCTGTGGATTTGATATGTCCAATCCAGAGGGAAGTTTCAAGAGTTTTCCACCAAGAGTTGGACTGCCCCAGTTGGGGAAACCAGTCCTTAAAAACCAGAGAGTAACTGTTGCCCGTAGCAGTAAAACAACAAATTTAGTTATCAAAAAACACGTATCCCATAGAAGAAAATTCCTAAACATGAACATGTCGATGAGAAATAAAAAATTGATCCTAAGGAGAACCTAGATTCTTGTTGCTGGAGGTTGGTACTTCTTCCTTAATTTTGCACACGTAACCCCTATCCTTCGTCTCCTTGCTCAACGCGTGGCCAGAGGGTTGAGGAAGTAGTGAGTCTGGGATGCTGAGATTAGCCACGGAGGCATCAAGCTACTTGGGCTGGTCCGAATTGCCTTCAACGTCCTGGTCCAAGCTACTGCCATCGTTGTTGCCAATTGTGTCACTGGATTCTTTGCTTCCACTGGAGGCGCTCTGCACTGGGAGGGCCTTCATCTTGCGAGGAATGAAAGCATGATCAGGAAGAATGGTGGATTGGTGTGGCCTTTTCTTGTTGCGGGAGATGGAAGGAGGCAAAGCAGGGCCAGGGAGCTGCAAAGAGAGTTGGGCATTCAAATTGACAGGGGGGGTGCTATCAAGCTCATTCCAGCTGATGGTTAGGTTCAGGTCGCGGCCCTGGGAGAGCGACATTAGAGGACGGGAAGGTTGGCCATGCCCCCCAGCTCTTTTGCACCTCATTCTGTGGTGCCAAGGCATTATTGTCCAAGGAGCCGAGTCGCCGGACTAGGAGGGGGCCGAAGCAAGCTTCAGGGGAGAACAACTTCCAAAAAAAAGGCTAGGCCTGGTCGAACGAAGGCCTTGCACTAGAGGTGGAGGAAGAATAACAGATAGGTGCACAGAGAGTAGGCAGGAGGGCCGAAGTGAGGACGAGAGGGCTAAGGTGATGGGCTTAAAGGCCATAGCAAGCGGCGTAAATGAAATGCATGGTTGGTACATCAAGGAGAGGGTGGCGTAGGGTGAGTTAATGGCGCCCCCACGCCAATATTTAACACGGTTCTTCTTCCTAGAAGTGGTCACGTGGAGCCGCCGTGTGTCTCTCCACATGGTTGCCTGGTGGCACACTCATTTACTAGCTAGCACCCACATCCAGGGAATATTTATGATTATTAGTTTGGCCATAATAATTTATTAATAAAACCATAAAGAATTATGAGTAAATGGATATCCCTCAACACCATGGATATCCCGGATATGGCAAGGCAAGGCTAAAACCATTGTCAGTCTAGGAAATTCTCCAGGCCAATAACACATGGCATGGCAGTGAAATTGGGTAAATGTGTGTAACACCCTCCTACCACATTTACCCAAGCTAACCGATCCACTGAGGTAAACATGCGACGAAGAGTTACTATGATATGATTCAACTCCCCATGTGAAGTTAAGGAAGTGGAATCAACAAACCAAAACCAAACTGACCTTCCTCGGGAGCTACAGAACCTTCAGGAGCCAACCAACCCTTCCAGGTGTCCAACCCTTGAGAGAACTTTCTTTCTTACTGAAATAGAACCCCTGTCGCATTGATGACAAGCCCTTCATGCGACCTAAACCCTCTAGTCGCATACACAAGCCTGAATCCATTCAACTGCATACTTTTCCAAGCAGTTATGTGATAGTAACCTTGGATTCTTAGCCACTTTTTCAGGGCCAAGACTCAGGCCTCTTCCCAGAACTTCATGAAATTTCCAGAAATGATAAATAACATGATGGAAAGGCCTCTAATGCAAAATTTGAACAAGGAACTCACCTGACAAGGCCTAGCCATGGCATACATTCCAAAAAACACATCATGAACATGTAATCTACAAGTCATAACAACATATCTGAGCATAGGGACTTGATACTTATCTGAGAATTGTCAATAATTCTTGATGCCCTCTCATAATAGTTTCATTATCATCTCTTAGGTCATACATTCAATATTCATTCATTTACAAAACAAAACATTGAGAGACATAACTTAATTTTGTCATAATCCATGCTTATAACCAACATAAAACCAACAGATCGATAATGATAGAACAACCATCATAATCACATAATAATAATCACATAATACACATAATACACAAGAGGAAAATAGCTCTTATTAACATATGAAAAAGCCAACCAAGCCAAGGACTTCCACGTACCACCCAACCATAGATTGGGATGAACCAAATATTTCTTTCAACCAATCACCCCTGTGTCATATTCCAAGCATGAATATAGGACTCACAAAAAAACTAATCAAGGCTTCCTCAGGCTTTACTATGTATCCCGTCAAGGGATTCCTAGGCCCAAATAATAAACATACACTACAGGATTTACTACAATCACTTCATATACCGGTCAAAGGATCGCTAGACTATAAACAAGCATGGATGCCTCTAGATCTCTCCACCTAAACTATGAGGAATTTGTTTGTCTCCACCTATATGATTTACTATGTATGCCTCCATTATTGTTCAAGGTATTTCTAGGTCTAATGAGGCTCCATCCTCTAGGCTTTACCATGTATCCCGCCATTCACCGGTCGAGGATTTCTAGGCCTAACAAGGGGGTGCACAACCAGTCTTTACCATGTATCCAACCATTATTTTTCAAGGGATTCCTAGGCCTTGTGATTTTTCCTGAGATCATCCCACTTGGTTTCAAAACCATTCAGAAATACAACTCAACCAGGTAAGAGATACCCCATCACACCATGGCTATCCGGAAATGGAAATGCAAGGCTGAAAATCACTATCACACCTGGAAAAACCCATGCCAAAGACAACAATATAACCAAAAATACACATGAATGTACCATGCATGTCAAAACTAGCAAGGAAATCACACATGCAACTCGATACCTCTAAGTAATCCAACTGTAGCCTCTTGATCCCATTATTTCTTGCTTGATATTTTCTTCCCTTTGCTTTCTTGCTCCAAATTCCAAGTATGCCACACTCTTCCAAGAGTGCTCCAAGAAAACTCTAAGTGTCCAAGAGAGAGAGAGAGAGAGAGAGAGAGAGAGAGTAGAGAGAGAGCTCCAAAACTGAATTGACAAAAATCTATGAACTGATCCTCATAAGCCTTTTTATCAATGCAGCCTATAATTTCTTCAATTTTCCCTTATTTTCTTTCATTTTCCTCCTCACATGCAACATGTGACCTTTCACCTTCCTTTTCTCCTAATCTCCATTATTTTCATAAATAAATGCCAAAAATTTCCTCTTACCTTTTCAAATCCTTTGCCAATTTCCCTTAGCCATAATAAACCAAATGAACACCCACAATAGGATGTTTTTCCCAACATTAAACTTTGAATACATGTCCCATGACCTTGGTATTATTTTTCCTTTATTAACTTTGTTACAAGGAGTTTAACCCAGGGTTTTTACAAATCCCTCCTCCTTAGGGTAACACTGTCCTCAGTGTTCAATGAAACCTACAACCAAAAAATCTGCTAAAAAACCAGAACATACTGCATATGGAGCTTTATAACTTAGCTCGATGCAGTATTTACGATGAACAACCTGCTACAAAACATAATCAACATGACCACATAATAACATGACAAAAATACCTCTTATTGGATCTTTATAACGTAGCTTATGGTGGTATTTACATCCATGTACATATATACATATACCAAAACACCATGCCAAAATATATGCCAAAACTGATTTGCATCAACTAGAAAACAAGGAAGGATACATAGCCTACATATGATCAACCATCTCCCATGTAGCTTCATCGGGCCCAAAGTGTTTCCATTGCACTTTAAATTTATCGATTGCCCGATTTCGGAGCATGAGCATCTTTATTTGCAAAATACATTGAGGTTTTGGCTGGAATTATCCTTCTGGTTCCATCTGCAATACATACCAATCAATAAAAAGATCAACATCATTTACATATCTATCAAGCAATGAAACATGGAAAACATTATGGAATTTCACTATTAGAGGAAGTGCAAGTCTGTAGGCCACTGGTCCAATCCTTTCAAGGATCTTGAAAGGCCCACAATATCGAGGTGCTAACTTCTCACATGAGTCAATCCTCAAGGAGCTCTTCTTGGGCTTGATGTGAAAATACACATGTTCCCCAACTTGAAATCCTTTAAACAACATGTGTTGATCTACATAAATTTTATACATATCCAGTGTTTCCTTTAGATTCTATTTGATAACCTGCATTTCTTTTTCCATCTCAGCTAACATGTCTAGTCCTATCAATACCCGATTTACTGGATCACTCCAACTGATGGGAGTATTATAACTCCACCCATACAATGCCTTAAACAAACTCATCCTCGGTGACTCTTGATACCCATTGTTGTAAGCAAAATGAACCAATGGAATATACTCTTCCCACGTTCACTGTTGATGCATCACATACATCCTCAACATGTCCTCTAGAATCCTATGACACTCTTTGTCTGTCCATATGTTTGTGGATGATAAGTTGTGTTGAAGGACAAATTCATAACCAAACCAGCTAACAACTCTTTCCAGAGCCTAGAAGTGAACTTAGCATCCCTATCTGACACAATATTTTTCGATACACCATGCATCCCTAAATTACAGTAGAAACCAGGAATAGTAGTGGCACAAGTAGCTGCCAACAAAGTGAGTCAGTTATATTCTGTCGGTAAACATTTGTAACTGGGTAAGCCCAGGATAAAACATCCAAGCATGCTCATCAATCTTTGGTCTTCACACTTCAACTTTCTTGCTCCTTTATCTTTAATATTTAAACTATAGCAAATAATAATATTGATAATCTTTAGTTCACATCATACTTCTGGCTCCAAGACAGGGACTAGCTGCCTTGCAGCCACACTTACATCATACTTCTGGCTCCAAGACAGGGACTAGCTGCCTTGCAGCCACACTTGTTAAAAAATGTGTACAACTTTGTTGAATTTTCTAGGCATGGCCTTAAAATGGACTTAATTTAAAAATTATACACTATTTGAGTAGAATTGTTTTAAAAATAACTATGTTATTGTATATATTTAGCTTATTTGTATATTCAATTTGGTGAGTTTAGGAAGGACGAGTTTCTAACTATTCGAACTTCATGCATAAATGTCTTGAGATTTTCAAACACTATAAAATAATTGAACCGTTAAGGAATGCCATTAACAAGCAAATGAATGCTAATTTTTGTTTGGTCCAGATGCATTTCATATTCTTTGGTTGATAACAGATTGAAAAAAATTATTGTGGGTTAGTTTTTATAAATTTTTATTAATATAAATGTTAAAAAATAATATATATATATATATATATATATATATATATAATATCTATGGCTTGGTCCTTCTTATTATGTAATTGTAATTACTAGTTCCTAAAATGACTTATTCTCACTTTAGTACAATATATTGTTTAATCTTTTTTTATCTATAAATAAAAATTAAATACAAAATTTCAAAAAGGAATTATTATTTTATAATATTTTAAAATTTTGTTTATTATTATTTACAAACAATAATAAATTTAATTTTTATTAATTTAATATTATTTTTATAAAATAATAAATATAAATAATGTAATAAATTATTATTTAGATCATGTCATTGATGTATTAATACAGTTAATATATATTTTAAGTCATGCTATAGTGATTTAGTAAATGATTATAAAAATTTATAAATTTATTTATTTATTTTATTTTAAAAGAGACTTAAATTTAAGAGATTTGATAAATCTGAAGTTAAGATGGATCTAGATTGGTTTAATTTCCCTTTTAAATGAGTTATTTTAATTTTTTTCTTTATTTTATTTTTGACCAAGTAAAATTGTTTAATGTATTTTTTTTAACTAAGTAAAATGGTTTAATGTAGTTTATTTTTACTGCCTTTCGCACAATCAGTGTATTTATAAGTTTCAAAGGTTAGCCTAAGTGATCTAGAGTCACATGTGAAGTTCTTTGGTATTATTGTTAGTTGTTTTTTTTTTTTAGATCTAGGACAATCGGTAACTGGTGAGAGTTGCCTGAGCAAAGCCAGGGTTTCAATTTCCTTGGGGTGGGGTCCTATAATTAGAGCGTGAGTTATCATAAACCTCAAGTTTAAAAACCACCCATAAAGCTATTTTTGTTATAACGGTAGAGTTATTCTTAATTTTTTTCTTTATTTTATTTTTGACCAAGTAAAATGGTTTAATGTGGTTTTTTTTTTTACCAAGAAAAATGGTTTTATATAGTTTTTTTTACCAAGTAAAATGTTTATATAACAAAAGAGGATAGGACAACATCTCTTCCATATTGGGCATTAGTGTATTTATAAGTTTCAAAGGCTAATCTAAGTGGTCTAAAGTCAATTGTGAAGGCTAGTTGTTGATCTTTACTCTTTTCAATTTCCTTAGGGCTAAGCCCTGGGAAGTACTTTCTTGTACTTTCATTCCAAGTAAAATAAAATAAAAATATTAGTGTATTTATATAAATTAAATGGATGGTAAATGTGCATATGCATGAATTCATTATAAACATTAAAAAACTTATTCAAGGATACATCTCACATTGTGAACATAAAAAAAAACCCATAAAAATTAAGTACGTTATAGTTTATTTTAAATTATTATTATTAATCATAAAAATAATTAGTAAATGATTTAAACAATGTTCTTAAACATGGATATTTCCCCCACTTTACCATGGAAGTTCTTAACTTGTAAATAGCTTTTGATACATTACCGTGGGCCAATACCATTGCTTATCAATACCACATGCCCAATATGACATGTGTTGATATGACATTTTATTTAATTAATTAATTAGAGATAAACTCATTAAAAGAGCATAACTAACTTGGAGATAAATATTAACCCTTTATATGTAAATACTACTATTAATATTGTACATATTTGATGGAGGTTTAATCTCTACCAACCACTTAATTGCATGGAGAGACTCTCCCTCAAGTATAGAGGAAACGTTGCAATGTATTGTTTTGTCTTGTTAAACATTTTGACTTGGTCAAATTACATTTATCTGTCTGCTATTTTGAAATGGGTCAACTTTAACTTAAGAAAAAAGAAGAAGTACACATCTTATTGTAAAATGGACTATTTTTCTAAATAAACATTGCTTATATATAAATGAATGTTATAAATAATAATGAAAAACTTATTATGGAGGAACTTATTAGAATTGGAATAGCCTCAAATCCCTAGAAAATCGGTGGGTGGGAGCGACTTGGCACAAATCTAATTTTTTAAATTTATTAAAAGTAATGGACCATTTTGCTAAATAAAATTTGTTTATATATAAATAAACAGTATAAATAATAATGAGTAACTTATTGGAATTGGAATAACCTCAAATCTCTAAGAAATTGGTGGGCAGAGGAGCGACGTGGCATAAATCTAATTTTTTAAATTTATTAAAAATCAATGCAACCCAACAAACGTATAACGGTATGTATATTTTAATCCTCTTTGAATTTGAACCTATAACATTTTACCAAAGAAACATACTTCAACTACATTACATATATATATATATATATATATATATATATATATATATATATATATATATATATATATATATATATATATATATATATATATATAATTTCTCTGGTTGAGATTTATAATTTCTCCATTCCACATACAAAAAAATATATGTAAAATAACTCCCACACAAAATTTCTCTAACTAATTATGATAAAGTCTCACCTTAAATCATGTTCAACCTCAAACATTATTGGGTATTTTTGTTTGTTTGTTTAGGAATGACCATCCTTGACATAAAGACTTCTTAGCTATAGTTAGCTTACCTGGTTACTCGTTATTGTGGGACCCACATGAGCTCTGCAAAGGCAACTGTAATTACTTCTAGAAATATGAGAAAGAAAGAAAGACAATGTCAACGTCCACAAGGCTAAAGATAACCTATGAGACCTATTTTAGAGTTCAAAACTTGAAAACAAGTATGCACTTCAAGAGATTTAATCATTTTCAAAATGGTTCTATATTGGTTCTATATATGCACATGGAATGTGTAACTTTTCATTTTTAAAATTGTATTTGTGAATGCATAAATGGATACAATGCCTTGAAAGTTTACTTGGACACTTGGATTGTGTAAACTAGACCACATAAATTTGCAATTTCAACAAATCTTTGTTAGACAAAATTTAAATTTAAATTTGAAAGTGGAATTCATGGCTCCAGGAAAATGACTCCAAATTAATTTAAAAAATTTAAAAGGACATAACTAGAAGTCTAAAACAAACCCCGTTCTCTATGTTGATTTCATAATTTCGTGGAATTTGAAGATCACTGAAGTGAATAGATGTTCTTTATTTAATCTCATTATCAACACACTTTAGTCATTTCCTTTGTGCAATTACTTTTTTTGTGCCCACTAGGACCTATGGTAATGTTTCCCCTCATTACCTTGCATGTTATAACTTGGATTTAATATGTATATAAGATTTTGGCATAGTGGTATGATTGGAAAAAAATTATTTAGTCGTGATTTAAGCAAAATCTATCAGACAAGCAACGACACACAAGCTTGAACATATTTTCTCCCCTCCATCATCCACCCTTTAGGTTGTTATCTTTCCTTTGCAGTAACATTTTTGTAGTAACATCATAGGCATGTTTAATTCCTTATGTGTATTGTTGCACCTTTAGGGGCAATTGTTAGTAATTAAACCAACCTAGAAACATCATAGGCATGTTTAATTCCTTATGTGTATCTTTGCACCTTTAGGGGCAATTGTTAGTAATTAAAACAACCTAGATCCATCTTAACTCTAGATCTACCAAGCTTCGAGAGAGATCCAATCTCTTAAGGTGCAAACATCTTTTAGAGTGTACAAATAATTTTAATGATTTAAACAACTACTAAAAAAACTAATAAAATTTATAAGATATATACAACATACTTTAATAAATATATTGAATTATAAGTAGTATTTGCATAATAATCTAATCAATGTTTAAAGAAGACTTTTAAATGGATGTTATTATCAATAAAAGGTAAATTACTTAGCATTGGAAGTGATAATTTATAAAGTAATTGAAGTTGACTATCACATGTTTTATTAATTTATGTTAAATAAAAATATTAACAAATATTTGATAATAAATTGTTTTCATTAATATTGTTGATTTTATAATTGAGATTATTTTTTTATTAATATTGTTATTTTTTTAAAATGTAAATTAATTTTCGAATTATATATATATATATATATATATATATATATATATATATATATATTATTGATACAAATAAATTTAGTATTTTCAATTTTTTTAATGCAAATTACATAATTCAAAAATATACTATTTAATATTTTTTGCTCACTATAATTTTCATAATTTTTTTATAAATTTTATATTTAATTTTCATATAAAATAAAGAAAATTAAAATTATTAGTTTATATTATCCCTAAACACTACTTAAAATTAATGTTAATGTTTCTCTTTAACTTTTGCAATAGATTTAAATTATATAAATTATTTATATTTAAAAAAAAATTATAAAAAATTATGTAAATAATTTATATAAAATTATATTTATTTTATATATATAAATTAATTAAAATATAAGCAATCTTTCCATTTTAAAAAAACTATATAATAACGCGCATTATTTTTTAAATCAAATTAAATTTAACGTTTGTTACACACATTATACATTCATGGAAGTTTATAAAAGCTAACTTCAAAGTTGGAAGGAACACGAATTCTATGTAAAAGTGTGGAACATTTATGGAAATTTATAAAAAGCTAACTTCAAAGTTGGAAGGAACACTAAATCTATATAAAATTGTGGAATGTAATTATAATGTGGCAGTTAAATTATTTTAAAAATGTCTAGATTTTATTAAGTGTTACACAAATTTGGTGAGAACATTCCAATAAAGCTTAATTTTAATTTTTAATAAATAAAAAGATACACTTTTAAAATAACTAAAATTTTATAAATAATATATAATTATTTGAAAAGATATAAATGCTTGAAAACATTGTATTTATTGAGAAAAGATGATATATTTTTTATCATTTTCTTCAGCTCTTGTAGAACATGTGGAGAAATCGTGTCACTTAGTATGCATTGAAGACTCTAAAGTCATTGCTAAGGTGGACCACTTCCATCAAAGGAAGCTTAGGGAAGCCATTGAGATTGAGGGACATGCTAAGAATCTCAATAGGGATGATGGTTGAAATTTGAGTAAGACCTGGACTTACTTTAGATTTTTTTTCACTAGTCTTGATTTTTTCCTTTTTTCTCTTTTATCTAGTATTTATTTATATTTTGTTCCCTTTGATATTTTCTTATATATTATCCTTGGTGTTTTTATTTAATATATTATATAATCACCTATATATTATATTAATAAATAATTAAATTTCTAACATAACAATTTATATTAAAATATACATAAAACTTTTTCAAACTTTTTCCTTTTATTATAATATTTATTAATTTAAAATTTATTAGTCAATAATTTTCATTTAAAAAAATTAATATTATTTCCTATTAACTAATTAACTAATTCATTAACAACTAGTTTTTAAATGGCTAGTTTTTAACGGACAATGATGCATCCACACTATGTATTCAATAAGGTCGATTGGATTTTTCAGGTTGTACTAAGGATGAACCACATTAGTTGGTTCTAAACGTCGACCAAATCCTAATGATGTGATTAATCGGAAAATAAATTTATTGTTCTTGTAATTGTTATATGAATCCCCATTGTTACACAGTAATTTGTCACCGTTCCTACCATTCCCCGTCCCGCACAATGGAGGACCCATTATGTGACCTGTGAACACTGTCATGCCTTGAAAACATCATCAATGCATCCCTCTGAGTATGAGCTTCATTTCCCCTTGAGACATCTCCTTGCAAAACCCATGAAAAACAACTCTTTTTGCATTGGCGCGGGTAGACAGTTCAGTGCTCGCGCCAATCAGGGAAATCCTGTAAAGAGGTCGCGCCACTTGGCGCTCTGTCATAGAGCAACAATCGCGCCACCCATTTTAGGGACTGTTTTTTAAATATGGATGGCGGAAGTTGAGTTCAAACAAACTCACAACCATTGCCTATCTTGAGTTGGGAGGTTTGGCTGCGGGAGTTCTATGGAATGGAAGTGGTTTTGCCACCTTCTATAGAACCTTCCTTGTTGATAGGGCCAATCCCATAATAATAGGGATCCCAACTCCCTCCTTCCCCATCTATAAAAGCTTGCTCAGATCCATGGCAAGCTAGTCTTGAAGTGCTGAAGCTTTTGCATCTCCCTATTCCCAAGTGCCTTTGTGCTGTAAAGAATCCCTTCTTTCCCTTAAGGCCCATTCAAGCGAGGAGACCATTGTTACGAGACTCTGGAGAGGTTTTCCTTTCCTTGGCGAGCTTTGCGAGACGTGGACGACCGGAGACCCGTTCGAAGGAAGCTGCGACGTCAGAACTTGGTTGTAACTTCTATTCGTTTATTACTTAATATATGACTATGATTATGGTTCCACTCCGTTTTTCCATCATGTTAATGCGAGTTATATCTTTTCTGACCGATGTTTAGTTACGTATGTTGGTTCCTATGCTTGTATCTGTTCGTTTCTTCTATGTGCAGGTGTTCATCCGCGGAGATCGTGGAAGGATTGTGATCTGCCAGGGCTGAAGGACGGGGACACTTCTTCTTCAGATCATAGTGTTGGAATCCAGGTAGGCTTCTATCCCAAGTATTTCATTCGTAATTAGGAGCTTGCGTCATAGCATTGTTTGTTTGTTGCTAGACCCCTGCTGGGCTAGTAGGGATCGCCTCTGTCCGCAGAGGGGATTTACCTCCTCAACAAATTGGCGACTCCGCTGGGGATCATCCGGTTTTCCTTGTCTCGTTTATGTCGGTTCGCCTTGATCGTTTTCCTTGCTTGATGAACCTTCTGGGTTGGATTCTTTCATTATTGTAACTTCTTGGTTTGCTTAGCTTGTATTGGTCTGCTTTCAGAGTAGCTTGTTTTTAATTTTTATTGAAGAACTCGACTGGCGCGGTTTTTAACCCGACAGTCGCGCCACTTGGCGCTTGTTGCCTTTGTCTGTCTCGCGCCAATTGGCCTCTGGCGCCAGTTTCAAGTCCACAGTCGCGCCACCCCTGTGACTTTTTTGAGTTTCTTCATTTTTGAGCTTTCTGGACTTGACCAGTACTTTTCTTCTTGATTTCCTGATTGTCTGAGTGTGTTGGAGTCTTGTTTGGATGGAATTCACCGCTATCCTTTGGTTGTTTGCCTCTATCTACCGATTTCACGATTTGAGCCCTAGGGCATCTAGTGGCTTAGTGTATCGAGCCCTCCTTGGGAGTTTTGGTGTCTTGATTGTCCTGTCAACTTGTCGATTGGTTCTCCACGCTCTTTTAACAGTCGTTGATTGTTTTGCTGCGTCTTTTGAGTGATTGTTCATTCCTTCATTCGGAATTCGTTTGCCCTTGCTTTGGACCTAGATCACACGGTCCATTGGAAGTTTTCGAGTCTTTCTTTGCTTTGAGGGACTTTGGGTCGATTTGGAGATTTGGTTGCTTGCTTTGTTGAGTGAACGTTGTTTGTTTCGCTCTCTTGGATATCATTTCTCAAATTGTTCCTTTTGTTTTCAGTGCACATTAGCCATTAAACATTGAAAAAAAATAAAAAAAATCTCTCTTGCTTTTGTTAATTAGTGCAAATTGTGATCTTTCTCCATATCGCTAGTGATTAGTGTTTGAATGAAAAGTGTGCAATTGCATTAGTTGCATTAGAGACATTGTTGTTTGTATTCCGTTCATTTCGTTTGTATAAAAGCTCTCAACTCTTATTTAACTAGTTTTCATCGAACGAAATGTTGCACTGTGGCATATAGCTTGCATTTAGGAGTCTTTTGAGACACTACATACGATAGGGCCTGGAAATTGAAACTTAATTGAAGATCAACTGTAAAATTTATTCAATTAACCTAAGGCAACATTGGAACTTAACGAAACACATTTAGAAGGTCTAGGCTAGAGACGTGTTTCGGCGTCGTTAAACCTAGCAGCTGTCGTTCGCCTGTTGGCTTTAGACAGCGCTAGTACGGACTTGCGCTCCCCGTACCGTCGCGTATATAAAGGGAGACCCCTCTAGGTTTTCAATCCTTTATTCACAGGAAGCCGAGTCTGCCGCCCTATACCCGTGATACACCGAACACAGCATTCGGGGAGACTACCTGCACGTACGGAAAGTCCTTGGTCGATTTCTGTTTCATTTTTCAAACCAAGGTGTATATTGCAGTTCACGGATATTTGGTACACCCTTTGTGCCTAGTTTTTCCTGAGCAGTCATTTGGTCTTTTCTGACTCCCTAAACTTGAAAAGACCGTCAAGCGCTTGTCCTTTCACGCTTGTATCAACTTTGAAAGAGATAGAGTCATCTTTTTATCGTTTCTCGACTCTTAAAACATGAAACGATAGAATTCGTTTATTTTCCAATGTGGTAAAATCAATCTCCCACGATTACACACCCGTTTAGACGTTGCTTGTGACTGTTTGATCGTGTGTCTTAACTCGTTTTCAACCCGTGTGTGTGTTTGCTCTCTTCTTCTAGTCTTTTGCCACGGTGGCGGAACCTTCGGTTTCGTCTACTGGTAGTCCTTACACGGACGATTCTTCAGAGGCTTCTCAGCCTTCTGTTGAACCACAACAGCCTGTTGTTTCCGAGTTCCCTGACGGGGGACCGGTCCTCGCCGAGCAACCCTTTGGAGAACCATTTGAGTTCAACTGGCCCTTTTCGGACCCTGTGTCTGAATTGAGATTAGGAGCTGATTTCCTTTCTCTTACATCGGGTTCACCGTTTGTTGCTGCTGTTTTTCCTCCTAGTCCTCGCCGTCTTCTGCGTGATTTAACGGCAGGATCAACCATGAGTGATTCTGGTGAGGAAATTCCCGGGTCTGATGACTATCGGCGCATCCCTCGTAGATTGTTTGAGGGAGACGAGTCTGAGCTGGCTACCACATCGTCAGCTGGTCCTTCTTTGCCACAGGGATACAGATCTCTGGGTCAGATTATCTCAGCTGCTGCCTCTATGGGAATATCATCTCCTGCTTCGAGGCCAACTGCCACTACACCCATGGTGTCTCCTTCGACGCCCGTCACTTCTGTTCTCGTGCGACCCACTGTTTGTGTGGCTGCCTCTTCTGCTGTTGTCTCAGCATCTGCTACTAGATCTGGGCCAACTCCTGAAGACATTTATCTAGCTACTGCTATACCGGAGAATATCTCTCTGGAGGAGTATCGGTTGTTTTTACAACAGCCGAACGCCGGAGCTGGACAGCTTCCCCAAGATCCTTACCGATCTTTCTTTTCGCACTATGCACAAGACGACACTCCCGTGTATGGTTTTCCGGGTCAGCTTGACGAGCATGGGGACATTTTGCGTCTTCCTGCTCCTGAGGCTTATCTTTATGTTCAAGGTTTACCGTACAACCAGGCGCAGAACTTGCAGGCACAACCTTTCCAAGGTCAACCTGCAGGCCAACCTGGCTATCAGTACGACCCACAGGGACAGCCCAATCAAGGCTACTCTGCGGGCCAGCAAGTGCCATTCTATAATCCGCAAGGACCATATTATAACCCTGCTGGTCAACCTGCTCAGCCTCAGCCGGGGTATCAACAGGGACCGGCCTATGGTCCTGGGGGGCAAATCCAGCCTTCTTTACCGATGCAACCGCAGTATCCTGTTGTCTCTAACGTTGCATATCAGCCAGGACCACCTCATGGTTCTGCTTCAGGTCAAACTGGTTTCCAGCAAGCACCTGGTCCTGTTCCACCACCAGGCCAACCGGGTCATCCGGTACAACCTGGTGTCCCGCCTTCAGGCCAACCGGCTTATTCGATGCAACCTGGGGCTCACTTACAACCAGGTCAACCTGCGCGACCAGCGCCGCCTGTTTATCCGGGCCAACCTGTTCATTCGGGGCCGCCCCCTCACTCGGGTCAACCTGTTCATTCATGGCAGCCCTCTCATTCCGTTCACTCTGCTCAACAGCCTGCTCATTCAATGCCGCAGCCAAATCAACAGTTGCGCCCTACGTACCAGGCTCCGCAGGGTTCCACTTATCAGCAGTCTACTCATCCTCAGAGTGGTTATTATCCTCATGGTCAGTCTCAACCGAACTATAACCACTCTGGAGGCTCTCAGTATCCTCCTCCTCCTCCCGGTTCTACCTACGCTCAGCAGCCAAATCCAAACGCTGCTTATACAGGGCAGACACCTAATCAGGGCCCGAACCCTGGTTATCAAGCCCCACACAATGGTTACCAGCAACCAAATCAGTCTGGTTATACGAACCATGCCCCCTACGGTCAGAATCCTACGGAACAGAACCCGTGGGGGCAGGGATATTCACAACCATCGTGGAACGCAGGTACCGGACCTTATCCTGGGACTGTCATGGTAGTTAACCCTCCATTGCCGTTCCTGGCTACCTTGGATCTACCGGACGTTTCGAAGTTGACCAATGATCCGATTGCTCATAATCCATATTGGCCCCCGGTTCCAACCAAGATACCAGGTGACTGTCCCAAGTTTGAGGGAAAAGCTGGAGAAGACCCCCAGGCGCATGTGATGACGTATCACCTCTGGTGTTCGTCTAACTCTTGGACCGACGATTCGATTCGTTTGCGTCTTTTCCAGCGTACGTTAACAGGAGCTGCTGCTAAGTGGTACATAGAGCTATCCCGTGGTATTTTTCAGGATTTCAACTCGTTAGCTATGGATTTCCTCACGCATTTCCAGTTACCAGTCCGGTATGAGACTGGGACGCACCTCCTGTCTTCCCTGAAGCAGGACTCGGCCACTCACATCTCGGATCACATCCATGAATGGCGGCGCCGTCGTCGACTGATCAAGTTTCACATACCTGATCAGATTTTGACTCACTGGTTCACCACCTCCTTTGTGAACAAAATCGCTCAGGATATCGCGATGGGAGCGTGTGTGGCAGGAGGAACAAGCATCGCGCGTGCGAGTACACGGATGCTTGTTTATAAGCAATCGCACGCTTTATGACATCCTGCCTGATGCTCCACGGCCCGGAGCCACAAAAGCCCCGCCTACCCCTACGGTGGATGGTGTCATTGGTTCCGTTTCTCAAAATTCGAAGAAGTCTTCGAATGGGAAGCAGAAGGCTAATTCTTCCAGCAATACCTCTGCTAATCCTGCATCATCCGATTTTGGTAAAACCGCGGAGGTAAATGCCGTTCAGGCCAATCCTGCGGACAAATCCTCCAAGGGGAAGAAGAAGGGCAAAGGCAAATCAAAATCTAATGCCCCAAAACCGGAATCTAAAACTCGAACTGAGGATGGCTCCCAACGTAAGCCGAAATTCCCTTGCCTCATCTGTGAAGGTGACCATTACACTAAGGATTGTCCACGACGGTCCGAAATTAGTCAACTTCTTAAAGGCTCAAAAGGGACTCCGACTGTTTTAAAAGAGCCATTTCCATCTCAGCAGACCCAGATGGTCGAACAAGGTTCATCATCTGCACCTTTTGGGTCTCAGGTTTTCATGATGAAAACTAATGCACCTATCACTATTGCTACTAGATCGAAGGATTACAATAGTCAGCAACAGACACCCGGGAAGGCAGTTGCGGATGGACCGCCTCCCCCACCTGTTTCTGGTCCGTTGGAAATCGAGAAGCCGACTCTCGAACCCGTTGTGAAGCCACCCCCCAAGGGTGTTCTTCGGAGATCCTCTTATAATCCAAACGCTCGTGCCGCTCAACATTATAGCATCGTTGAGGATCTGGCACAAGCGCCATGTGCCATGTCTGCACTTGAGGTTCTTCAAATTTGTCCTTCACAACGGAAGGCTTTACTGTCTGCCATCGGTGGTATCGATCCCGCCGACTCGAGCCTTCTCACCTTTGATCTGGAGAATTTTACTCCCCGGCTTCCACATCAAATTGCTTTGGTCATTCAAGTCGGGATTAACGGTCTGAACATTCATAGGGCCGTCGTAGATGAGGGTGCATCTACCTGCGTTATGTCCTCCGCTTGCTGGAAGGCCATCGGCTCTCTAGCCTTGTCGTCATCTCCCAATGCCCTTGAGGCATTTGATGGTCGGGAATCTAAACCCCTGGGAGTTCTCGAGAGTCTTGCGATCACATTACAGGGAAAAACTGTCAACGTGGAAGTAGAAGTGGTTGACGCTAAACTCAACTACAATATACTTCTTGGCCGCAGCTGGACCCATGCCATGCTCTGCGTGCCGTCTACTGTCTTTCGATTCATTAAGTTCCCTCACGAGGGCAAGATTGTCACAGTAGACCAGTTGTCATTTTTTACCTCGAACTCCGAGAATAACGTGCCGTACGTGGATCAAATTCCGAATCCACCAGACAGCATAGGACCTGGTCTTTTCAAAGACCCAGTCCTCATGGGTATTTTCCTTGCGCCGCCACCGAATACCGCTCAAGTCAACATGTTGTCCAGGACTGATGACCCCTGGCTGATTCCTACACCTGAGCAGGTGTATGAGTTTGGAGAGTCCATGCCTTTAACGCCAGTAGAGATCAGCTACTGTGAGATTGTTGTTGCATCGGACCCTCCACCTCCTCAGCATGCTCCGATGAGCATGGCTCTTGACGTCTACTCACAATCCCCCTGGCTTGGTCAGGCTGATTCGCCTGATCCTCTTAGAGAGACTTTTCCCTCGGATGAGGCTATCATTGAAACTATGTCTCTGGAGGAGCTACCCTAGGGCGATGGGCATCATCGTTCCTCGTTTATGCCTAGCTTGGGGGCAATGACTGACTGTCTCGAGCGCTATGCTACTCAGGTTCCTTCCCCTCCTCTTCAAACACCGATCTTGACGCACGAGGTCTTTTCGGAGGGTAATCTGAGTAACATTACTCAAACGGGTCCTATCAACATCTCTGTTAAACCAGGGATTGTTGAGAACATTCATGTGGGTGTGACTTGTTCTCCCGAGGAGATTCAGGTCTATACGGAACTTTTCAAAGAATTCAAAGATGTTTTTGCATGGTCCTACGAGGAAATGCCAGGAATTGATCCTAGTATTGTCGTGCACGAGATTCCAACCTATCCAGGTGCGAAACCCGTGCGCCAACGCTTGCGTCCCATGCATCCTCGGAAAGCCGCCGCTATCAAGGCAGAGGTTGAAAAACTTCTGAACGCGGGGTTTATTTATCCTATCCCCCTTACAGAATGGGTGTCCAATGTCGTCCCTGTCGATAAAAAGCAGGGTACCATTCGAGTCTGTGTAGATTATCGCGATATCAATCGCGCCTGTCCTAAGGACAATTATCCCACTCCGTTTATCGATCAGATTATTGACGATTGCGCCGGGAGTGAGATCTACTCCTTAATGGACGGTTTCTCAGGTTACAACCAGATTAACATTGCACCTGAGGATCAACATAAGACCATATTCATCTGTCCGTGGGGCACTTTTGCATACAAAAAACTCCCGTTCGGCTTAAAGAACGCTGGCGCCACGTTTCAGCGAGCGATGTCATACGCTTTTCATGATATTCGCCATATTGTCCAGCCTTATCTGGACGACTTGCCTGCCCATTCGGGTAAGCGAGAGGATCATCCGGAACATCTTCGCCAGATATTTCTTCGTTGCAGACGCTACAATATTAGGCTGAATCCTCATAAGTGCGTCTTATGCGTCGACTCTGGCCGTCTTTTAGGCTTTATAGTCTCGAAAGACGGAATTCGCCTCGACCCTCTGAAGGTTGAGGCCATTATAAATCTCCCGTCACCCTCCTCCCTTTATCAGTTGCAGAGTCTGCAGGGGAAAGCGAATTTTCTTAGGCGCTTCATCCCGAATTACGCCGAGGTGGCCAAAGGATTCACTCGTTTGTTAAAGCAGAATGTTCCCTTTCATTGGGACGAAATCGCTCGAGAATCCTTTGAGAAGCTGAAGACATTGCTCGTCAATGCTCCGTTGCTTCGTCCTCCGGACTACCACCGCGACTTTACTTTGTATCTAGCCGCCGCATTAAGCACCATCGCCATGGTCTTGGTGCAGGATGACGAGAACGGTGATGAACATGTTGTTTATTACCTATCTCGGAACCTTCTCGACCCGGAAACGCGTTATGCACATGTTGAGAAGTTGGCCTTAGTAGCCGTACACGCCGTACAACGCTTTCGTCATTACATCCTTTTGCGCACGATAACAGTGGTTTCAGACTGCAACCCTATGACGTATATTCTTTCTAGACAATTACTAGGGGGCAAGTACTCCAAATGGATCGTAATCCTGCAGGAGTTTGACTTGGAATTCACCACTGCCAAGTCAACTAAATCACTGGTCTTCGCGGATTTGATATGTTCTCTCCCTACAGACTCTATTCCTGAACACTCTGAAGATCATATTCCGGACAAAACGTTGTTTCTTATCGATACTCGTGATCCTTGGTACGGGGACATCATAGTGTATCTTGAGACCGCGACATTCCGGTCTGAGTTGGATAAAGCTGCACGCCGTCGGATTCGGCACCAGTCCCAACCCTACCGCATAGTGGGAGATACCCTATATCGTATTGGAGTAGATTCGGTGCTCCGACGATGCCTTACCTTGGACGAAGCTGAGAAAGTCTTGAATGACTGCCACAGTGGCGCCTGTGGTGGACACATGTCCGGATATGCCACTGCCCAAAAGATTCTGAGGGCAGGTTACTTCTGGCCGTCTATATTCAAGGATTGCATCACTGCAGTCCGGAAATGTCATCCGTGCCAGATTTTTCAGCGCAAGATGCGCGCGCCGCCATTGCCTTTGCATCCCGTTATTACCGTCGGCCCTTTCGCGAAATGGGGCGTAGATTTTATGACGTGTAACCCTCACTCGGCCGGGGGGCATGCGTATATCATTGTCGCCGTTGACTACTTCACTAAGTGGGCCGAGGCGATGCCTACACTAGCTGCTGACGGGAAAACGGCTGCTCAATTTATATTCAACCACGTTATTGCACGGTTCGGGGTTCCTCAAGCCATCGTCACTGATCACGGTACTCATTTCCACGATTACATGATGGCGGAGCTGACTTCAACGTTGGGCTTGCGTCACGACAGCTCAACACCATACTACCCTCAAGCGAATGGTCAGGTTGAAGCGGTGAACAAGGTTTTGGTCACCATGCTTCAACGAACAGTTGGGATTCATAAATCCAATTGGCATCTCCAACTGTTCTCAGCTCTCTGGGCGTACCGAACATCTGCTAAAAGTGCAACCGGATTCACACCATTCCAACTGGTGTACGGTCTGGAAGCTACTTTGCCGGTTGAATGTGAAATTCCTTCGCTCAAGTTAGCTGTGGAGCTCTTACCAGATACTTCTCCTGAGGAAGAGCGCCTTCTGTATCTCGAACGGTTGGATGAAACCCATCGTCTAGCTGCTTTGATCATCGAAGCACAAAAGAAGAGGGTCAAATCTCATTTTGATCAATCTGTTTCTCCCCGTTCTTTCATCGAAGGAGACCTAGTCGTCTTATACGATCAGGCACATGACAAGCTTGGTGCCGGGAAGCTCCAGCCCATGTGGCACGGGCCTTATATAGTAAAACGTGTTTTAAAAAATGGGGCCTACGAGCTTATAGACTACGAAGGAGTTCCATTGGCGCAGCCCAGAAATGGGTTGTACCTTAAGAAGTACTACGCCTGAAATGATTTCTTGGTGTGGTGTGTGTACATAGGTGTGTGATTGTCATTTGTGTGCATGGTGTGGTGTGCTTTGTAAACATCTTTTCTGCTGATCGGGTCTTCCTGGTTGTGCAGATGTCTATTCATCCATTTGTTGGTTTCGCGGATGGTGCCTCCCGCAGTACCAGGAATCTGTCTTCCGCAGCCTAGGTAATCTACGATCCTGCTGGTGAGTTGATTGACCTGCAAGGTGTGTGTTTAGGACGTACCACGAACAATATCGCGGAATATAGCGCCGTGTTGGAATTATTAACCGAGGCAGTAAACCTTGGTATCCGTGAATTGCTCGTGTACCTAGATTCACAGCTTGTAGTGTTGCAGCTAAACGGGCACTATTCGGTAAGAAACCGTCCATTTTACGATTGTATTTGCGTATTCGATTACTGGAAAGAAATTTTGAATACATTACATATCATCATATACCCAGACATTTGAATACATTAACAGATGCAGTAGCAAATTTGGTGTTAGACAGGCATTTGCGCAATTTATAAATCATCATCACATGTAAAGAAGACTCATCCAGAAATAGATATGTATATATATAGATATCTAAATGTTTACATAAAGTGTGTCGCATAAAACTCAAAAATATACATAATTGTCTTAATACATTCAGAGACACTCTGTCTCTCAAAAATAGGTGTGGCATAAATCCTAGAGACTAATCCGCATGGTGCTCATGATAGCACGTCACTGCACGCACTAGCCGCCTCAAGATTCGGTGGAGCCGGTTTGGAACTCCCACCGTATGGCGCTGGTACTCCATCGGTACGTCTGACAGTCGGGCATAGTCTGGGATCCCATGGACGATCCCCTCGAGGTTCTGAACCAGTGCCTCTCCTCCGGTACCTTCCCCCTGGATCTCAGGGGCGAGTTGTGTCCTCTGGAAGATAGGAGACATCCCGGCTGGTCTCTCAGGTCCTACATCTGCATGCATATATAATTGTGTTAAGACAAGTGTGTATTAACAAAAAAAAAACATATAAACATGAAATCAAAAATATGAGGTCTTACCCAGCTCCTCGTCCCAGTCATCTCCTTCTGGTAATGGGAGATCTGGGTCCCCGGTAAAGTCAGTTCCCGAATAGGGCCAATCTTCCACAACGATCAGTTGGCGCCGTAGCCACCTAAAGAACTCTGGCTTCCAGGACATCTGTTGGCCACCTCCAGATCTGGGCATCAGTGCTGCCCAGCGAGCCATTCGCGGCTCTCGTGGTATCGGACTCGCCACATGGGCCTCTTGGCCCTGGAAGGTTGGTATGCATTCCAGAATGAACGATACCAAGATGGAACCATACCCAAACTGCTTCAGTTTCCCCTGTTTGCACTTTGTGAGCTGCCTTTTCATATTGATGGTCACAGCTGTTGCCCAATCATACAGTCGGGGACCCATGCATTCGGAGGCTAACAGGAGTTGAGTCTTCGTGGCCTCGTGCGGAGCCTGCGACCCAGCAGCCCGCGTAATGGTGTGGAGAACTACTCTCAGTGCTAGATCAGGGATGGTGGAGATGTATACTTTCTTACTTCCTGATCCTGTTTGTGCCCCTCGGCACACCCGCGCCATTACCTCTTCCATCTTTTCCCCTGATGGTCTGCTCCCAGTCAGTACAGGGATTGGACCTCTGCGGGACAATCCAGTAATAAAATAAATGTCGGTGACCTCCAATTCCAGCACCTGGTCTCGTATTCTGAATACTTGGTCATTTTCATCCCAGAGGTTGATTAGATATTGGAGAAGCTCGGGCTGAGCTCGTAAACATGGCGTGAGGAAGAACTTTTTCAATCCGCAGTCTCTCAGAGCGTTCATGCAAGCCTGGCTTTGCATGGCCTCTTCATCCTCATCTCCGTGTTCTCGTTCCTTCCATTCAATTGCCATTTTGAGTGTTTATCTGCATTCACATGGTCAAAAGCCTCTGATTAGATCTTTTGTGAGCTTCAAAATTCAAGAAATTTGGTATAAATGTCAGAATTTTAGGCGAAAATTTGGGTTCCGTCGCTGGCGCGACTGTTTCGCTAAACAGTCGCGCCAGCTGGCGCGGGTCCGTGCCCGATACCCGCGCCACTGGGCCCAGCCCTAAAATTTCAAAAGTGCCCTTACAGAGCTAATTTATGAAGGGAAATCATCAAAAAATGTATGGAAAGAAAGAGAAAAGGAGCGCCTCTTACCTGTCACAGACGAGACGCTGAATGGTTGCCTGGATTGGTCGCAATCACCGTCGGAAGATTCTGCTCCAAATGGACCACTGTTGCTCTCCACAAGGTAAATAGTAAAAAGTAATTTCATTTTTACCAATTAGACATATTTATAACTTTTCGACGTTAAATGAGCTCTAAAAAGTTATTTTTGTCGAATATTTGCATGTATTATGTCGAAAATGGATTTTACGCTTGTTGGGTATGTGCAGCGGCAGGTTTTTGCGACTTAAAAGGTGGAAACGAGTTGTATTTTATACTTTTTCGGACTCGGTAAATACACGAAAAAGTCACTCTGGAGTCATCTTTCAGCTCTTTTCTAACTCTCTAAATATGAAAAGATCGCCGAGGCCCTTGTCGTTTCGATCTCGTTAAAATGGACACGAATCGACATTCACCCAGTATAAGTTTAACCCTTTTTCGGGCTGGGCTGGATCGATTACGAAAAAGGAATACCCTAGCCTATCGCGACTAGGAGGTTTTTCCGGATATTGTTTTCTACCTTTTCGGATCTGGGGAACTATTTACGAAAAGGGACCGGTGGAGTTTTCTTTTCCGCTGTCTTTTCAAACTCTCTAAACATGAAAAGACGCCGAGTTCTTCCTTTGTCAGACTCGTTAAACACTGATGACATTGGATTCAGTCGTGATGACGTTCACCGAGTTCCTCCTTCCTAGGGCTCGTTAAATGTACTAGGATGGATTCGCCCGAAGGGCGGACTTATATCACAAGCATATGCTATCCCCTTCAAGCTTGTTATCAAAAATAATTGGGGTACTCGCCAGAAATGGTGGGGGAAAAATGGAACCATCGTCGTTGTCGTCGGCGGTATGTCGCTCTTGAACATGGCACTGGTCTGCATTCGTGTCGGGTTGGGGACATCTCATCTCGTTGCTTCACTTTGCTTCCATGGGTTTGGGTAATCTCTTTTGACCTCTCATCTGTTCACTGCCTCGTCGCCATGACCTTTGATCTGTTGATGTCAAATACTGCCAAGTCCATTGTCGTGCCGTTTATGTGTTCAAGAGAAGTTGGCCTCTGCAAATATCAACCTTCCTCTGTTTCTCATATGATCCTGATTCACAACAAAACATTATGTTCCTCTGTCTCGTGTCGATGATGTGGGAATCATTATGGCCCACCTTCGATCAAGGTCCCTTCCTGTCGACTTCAACTCATTATCCAGGAAGTTGGTCTAGAGACTCCTGATGGTACCTTGGAGCCTGCATGCCTCAATGGCAGGTTCGTCGCATTCGACGTGAAGTTTACATCATTGACTTCCGATCGAATGATTCTGTGGGTGTTCGACGTCAACTCATTTATTCACATGCCGTAGATTGTACCTGTAGTACCTTGAGGACCATTGTCATTATTGGTGGTTTCTCTCGCGTCTGTTAACAGCTTTCATCATTGGCTGGTAATCAGACGATGTTCGTGCATGTTCGACATCAGCTCACATATTCACATGCTCGAACTTGTACTTGTTTGGGTCGAGATGGAGCGCAAGACCCTGGATTGTGTCTGTTGTAATCCAGGCTGCGATTGTGGATTATTATCATTATGTACATGACTCACTGATTGGATGGCTGCAACCATACCTGAATCTATTTGTTTGATCTTAGTTGGATGGCTGCGCCCATACCCTGGATCCGGATTATAGCATACTCTGTTCGGATGGCTGCGTCCATACCATATATATACATCATGTACTTGAGATATCAGTTGTATCTATCTGTGCAGGTTTTCCGACGGCGGGCCTTCAGTTGGACATGTTCTCGTAAAGCATTTCACCCCTCTCTCTCTCGGGCCTCATGCTTTAGGGGGCATCTGTTACACAGTAATTTGTCACCGTTCCTACCATTCCCCATCCCGCACAATGGAGGACCCATTATGTGACCTGTGAACACTGTCATGCCTTGAAAACATCATCAATGCATCCCTCTGAGTATGAGCTTCAATTCCCCTTGAGACATCTCCTTGCAAAACTCATAAAAAACAGCTCTTTTTGCATTGGCGCGGGTAGACAGTTCAGTGCTCGCGCCAATCAGGGAAATCCTGTAAAGAGGTCGCGCCACTTGGCGCTCTGTCATAGAGCAACAATCGCGCCACCCATTTTAGGGACTGTTTTTTAAATATGGATGGCGGAAGTTGAGTTCAAACAAACTCACAAACCACTGCCTATCTTGAGTTGGGAGGTTTGGCTGCGGGAGTTCTATGGAAGGGAATTGGTTTTGCTACCTCCCATGGAACCTTCTTTGTTGATAGGGCCAATCCCATAATAATAGGGATCCCAACTCCCTCCTTCCCCATCTATAAAAGCCTGCTCAGATCCATGGCAAGCTAGTCTTGAAGTGCTGAAGCTTTGCATCTCCCTATTCCCAAGTGCCTTTGTGCTGTAAAGAATCCCTTCTTTCCCTTAAGGCCAACTCAAGTGAGGAGACCATTGTTACGAGACTCTGGAGAGGTTTTCCCTTTCCTTGGCGAGCTTTGCGAGACGTGGACGACCGGGGACCCGTTCGAAGGAGGCTGCGACGTCAGAACTTGGTTGTAACTTCTATTCGTTTATCATTTTAATAGATGACTATGATTATGGTTCCACTCCTTTTTCCATCATGTTAATGCGAGTAATATCTTTTCTGACCGATGTTTAGTTACGTATGCTGGTTCCTATGCTTGTATCTGTTCGTTTCTTCTTTGTGCAGGTGTTCATCCGCGGAGATCGCGGAAGGATTGTGATCTGCCAGGGCTGAAGGACGGGGACATCTTCTTCTTCGGATCATAGCGTTGGAATCCAGGTAGGCTTCTATCCCAAGTCTTTCATTCGTAATTAGGAGCTTGCGTCATAGCATTGTTTGTTTGTTGCTAGACCCCTGCTGGGCTAGTAGGGATCGCCTCTGTCCGCAGAGGGGATTTACCTCCTCAACACCCATCCAATAAAAAAGATACACTTCTAAAACGAACTAAATTTTTATAAATTATATATAATAATTTGAAAAGATGTAAATGGTTGAAAACATTGTATTTATTGAGAAAAGATGATATTTTTTTATATCATTTTCTTCTTTTAATAAATTTCTATCCTTATAATTGTTATATGAGTCTCCATCCTCTAAGTATTTATAAGTGTAATTAGCTCGTATGCTTATTATTTGTTTACTTTATGGTGTGTGAAAATGGGTGGAGTGTCCAACCAAGTTATATGAGTCTCCATCCTCTAAGTATTTATAGGTGTAATTAGCTCTTATGCTTATTATTTGTTTACTTTATGGTGTGTGATAATGGGTGGAGTGTCCACCCAAAAAGTCAAAGAGGGTAAACATCTACACAATTTTCTTGAGAAGATTTAGGCAAAGATGATATTATTTATATTATCATATAGAATGAAATTACAAAAAATAATATGCACATTAATTATTTATTTATTTTAAACATAACTAGAACACCTATATACAATTAGATAAAGAATTTGTAAATGTCAAGAAAATCATAATGTTTATAACAAATCAAGTATAAGTAAAAATAAACAATTACATGAAAATATAGATGTGATATAAGCACATGATATAAAAATTTGTATTTAGAGATATATCTTGTTGTCAAAAGGGTAAAGTTTTTATTATTATATGCTTATCAAATATATATAAAAATATAAAGAATTTTTTTTTGCACTTATTGAAGTTGTCAAAGCACTAACAATCACATTCTCATTTAAGTGCTTGAAGATGAGAGAAGATGTTTCAAAAATTCTAGTTTAAGGGGTTAACTCAATCAATTTTCGCCAATGTTGCTAGGCATTTCACTTGTTCCTTGGTAGTAGGTGCCTAGTTTGAATCCCCTAAGCTAGTTGTACTGGTCTACACCAATGAATTTATTTGGGATGTTATCCACTAATGTGGGGAAGCATCCCTTGGGTTTCCATATGAGGATTTCCTTCTAAAAAAATATATTCTTTAATGTGTCAAGTATAGTGAGTTAGCTAGACCAATTTAAACACACCATTTTAAAAGGGAAAGTCTATCATGAAGCCTCCCATTCTCATCTAATTGAGTTTCAAATCAAGCTTGATCCTACTAATTACTCGCCATTATTATGGTTGACAATGGAATCACCCTCCATCTTGATAGTTCAAAGAAGAGTGGGACATCCCATGAAATTTTCCTTTGAAAAAGAAATTCCTTCAAAGTGCTAATAGTAAAACTTGAGAAATTAATAAGTAATTATTTATACAACACATTTGTAGTACAAAACAATACCAGGAATTCTAAGACATAAATCCAATATTTATTATTATTATTATTTTTTCTAAGTTAAGCTACTTCTATTATATCATGTAGAACAGAAAATTACAGGTCTCTTCCCATGGATTTGATATGTCCAATCCAGAGGGAAGTTTCAAGAGTTTTCCACCAAGAGTTGGACTGCCCTAGTTGGGGAAACCAGTCCTTAAAAACCAGAGAGTACCCCAGTTGGCGAAACCAGTCCTTAAAAACCAAAGAGTAACTGCTGCCCGTAGCGGGAAAAAAACATATTTAGTTATCAAAAAACACGTATCCCATAGAAGACAATTCCTAAACATGAGCATGCCGATGAGAAATAAAAAACTGATCCTAAGGAGAACGTGGATTCTTGTTGCTGGAGGTTGGTACTTCTTCCGTAATTCTACACACGTAACCCCTATCCTTCGTCTCCTTGCTCAGCGCGTGGCCAGAGGGTTGAGGAAGTGGCGAGTCTGGGATGCCGAGATTAGCCACGAAGGTATCACGCTACTTGGGTTGGTCCGAATTGCCTTCAGCGTCCTGGTCTGAGCTACTGCCATTGCTGTTGCCAATGGTGTCACTGGATTCTTTGCTTCCACTAGAGGCACTATGCACTAGGAGGGCCTTCATCTTGCGAGGGATGAAAGCAGGCTCAGGAGGAATGGTGGATTTGCGCGGCCTTTTCTTGCTGCGGGAGATGGAAGGAGGCAAAGTAGGGCCAGGGAGCTGCAAAGAGAGTTGGGCATTCAAATTGACAGGGGGGGTGCTATCAAGCTCATTCCAGATGATGGTTAGGTTCAGGTCGCGGCCCTGGGAGAGCGACATTAGAGGACGGGAAGGTTGGCCATGCCCCCCAGCTCTTTTGCACCTCATTCTGTGGTGCCAAGGCATTATTGTCCAAGGAGCCGAGTCGCCGGACTAGGAGGGGGCCGAAGCAAGCTTCAGGGGAGAACAACTTCCAAAAAAAAGGCTAGGCCTGGTCGAACGAAGGCCTTGCACTAGAGGTGGAGGAAGAATAACAGATAGGTGCACAAAGAGTAGGCAGGAGGGCCGAAGTGAGGACGAGAGGGCTAAGGTGATGGGCTTAAAGGCCATAGCAAGCGGCGTAAATGAAATGCATGGTTGGTACATCAAGGAGAGGGTGGCGTAGGGTGAGTTAATGGCGCCCCCACGCCAATATTTAACACGGTTCTTCTTCCTAGAAGTGGTCACGTGGAGCCGCCGTGTGTCTCTCCACATGGTTGCCTGGTGGCACACTCATTTACTAGCTAGCACCCACATCCAGGGAATATTTATGATTATTAGTTTGGCCATAATAATTTATTAATAAAACCATAAAGAATTATGAGTAAATGGATATCCCTCAACACCATGGATATCCCGGATATGGAAAGGCAAGGCTAAAACCATTGTCAGTCTAGGAAATCCTCCAGGCCAATAACACATGGCATGGCAGTGAAATTGGGTAAATGTGTGTAACACCCTCCTACCACATTTACCCAAGCTAACCGATCCACTGAGGTAAACATGCGACGAAGAGTTACTATGATATGATTCAACTCCCCATGTGAAGTTAAGGAAGTGGAATCAACAAACCAAAACCAAACTGACCTTCCTCGGGAGCTACAGAACCTTCAGGAGCCAACCAACCCTTCCAGGTGTCCAACCCTTGAGAGAAATTTATTTCTTACTGAAATAGAGCCCCTGTCGCATTATTGACAAGCCCTTCATGCGACCTAAACCCTCTAGTCGCATACACAAGCCTGAATCCATTCAACTGCATACTTTTCCAAGCAGTTATGTGATAGTAACCTTGGATTATTAGCCACTTTTTCAGGGCCAAGACTCAGGCCTCTTCCCAAAACTTCATGAAACTTCCAGAAATGATAAATAACATGATGGAAAGGCCTCTAATGCAAAACTTGAACAAGGAAATCACCTGACAAGGCCTAGCCATGGCATACATTCCAAAAAACACATCATGAACATGTAATCTACAAGTCATAACAACATATCTGAGCATAGGGACTTGATAATTATTTGAGAATTGTCAATAAGTCTTGATGCCCTCTCATAATAGTTGCATTATCATCTCTTAGGTAATACATTCAATATTCATTCATTTACAAAATAAAACATTGAGAGACATAACTTAATTTTGTCATAATCCATGCTTATAACCAACATAAAACCAACAGATCGATAATGATAGAACAACCATTATAATCACATAATAACAAGCACATAATACACATAATACACATAATACACAAGAGGAAAACAACTCTAACATATGCAAAAGCCAACCAAGCCAAGGACTTCCACGTACCACCCAACCATAGATTGGGATGAACCAAATATTTCTTTCAACCAATCACCCCTGTGTCATATTCCAAGCATGAATATGGGACTCACAACAAAACCAATCAAGGCTTCGTCAGGCTTTACTATGTATCTCGTTAAGGGATTCCTAGGCCCAAATAATAAACATACACTACAAGATTTACTACAATCACTTCATATATCAGTTAAAGGATCGCTAGACTATAAACAAGCATGGATGCCTCTAGATCTCTCCACCTAAACTATGAGGAATTTTTTTGTCTCCACCTATATGATTTACTATGTATGCCACCATTATTGTTCAAGGTATTTATAGGTCTAATGAGGCTCCATCCTCTAGGCTTTACCATGTATCCCGCCATTCACCGGTCGAGGATTTCTAGGCCTAACAAGGGGGTGCACAACCAGTCTTTACCATGTATCCAACCATTATTTTTCAAGGGATTCCTAGGCCTTGTGATTTTTCCTGAGACCATCCCACTCGGTTTCAAAACCATTCGGAAATACAACTCAACTAGGTAAGAGATACCCCATCACACCATGGCTATCTGAAAATGGAAATGCAACGCTGAAAATCACTATCACACCTGGAAAAACCCATGCCAATGACAACAAGATAACCAAAAATACACATGCATGTACCATGCATGTCAAAACTAGCAAGGAAATCACACATGCAACTTGATACCTCTAAGTAATCCAACTGTAGCCTCTTGATCCCATTATTTCTTGCTTGATATTTTCTTCCCTTTACTTTCTTGCTCTAAATTCCAAGTATGCCACACTCTTCCAAGAGTGCTCCAAGAAAACTCTAAGTGTCCAAGAGTGAGAGAGAGAGAGAGAGAGAGTAGAGAGAGAGCTCCAAAACTGAACTGACAAAAATCTATGAACTGATCCTCAGAAGCCTGCTTATCAATGCGGCCTATAATTTCTTCAATTTTCCTTTATTTTCTTTCATTTTCCTCCTCACATGCAACATGTGACCTTTCACCTTCCTTTTCTCCTAATCTCCATTATTTTCATAAATAAATGCCAAAAATTTCCTCTTACCTTTTCAAATACTTTGCCAATTTCCCTTAGCCATAATAAACCAAATGAACACCCATAATAGGATGTTTTTCCCAACATTAATCTTCAAATACAAGTCCCATGACCTTGGTCTTATTTTTCCTTTATTAACTTTGTTACAAGGAGTTTAACCCAGGTTTTTTACAAACCCCTCCTCCTTAGGGTAACACCGTCCTCGGTGTTCAATGAAACCTACAACCAAAAAATCTGCTAAAAAACCAGAACATACTATGTATGGAGCTTTATAACTTAGCCCGACGCAGTATTTACGATGAACAACCTACTACAAAACATAATCAACATGACCACATAATAACATGACAAAAATACCTATTATTGGATCTTTATAACGTAGCTCATGGCGGTATTTACATCCATATACATATATACATATACCAAAACACCATGCCAAAATATATGCCAAAACTGATTTGCATCAACTAGAAAACAAGGAAGGATACATAGCCTACATATGATCAACCATCTCTCATGTAGCTTCATCGGGCCCAAAGTGTTTCCATTGCACTTTAACTTTATCGATTGCCCGATTCCGGAGCATGAGCATCTTTATTTGCAAAATACATTGAGGTTCTGGCTGGAATTATCCTTCTGGTTCCACCTGCAATACATACCAATCAATAAAAAGATCAACATCCTTTACATATCTGTCAAGCAATGAAACATGGAAAACATCATGGAATTTCACTATTAGAGGAAGTGCAAGTATGTAGGCCACTGGTTCAATCCTTTCAAGGATCTTGAAAGGCCCACAATACCGAGGTGCTAACTTCTCACATGAGTCAATCCTCAAGGAGCTCTTCTTGGGCTTGATGTGAAAATACACATGTTCCCCAACTTGAAATCCTTTAAACAACATGTGTTGATCTACATAAATTTTATACATATCCAGTGTTTCCTTTAGATTCTATTTGATAACCTACATTTCTTGTTCCATCTCGGCTAACATGTCTGGTCCTATCATTACCCGATTTACTGGATCACTCCAATTGATGGGATTATTATAACTCCACCCATACAATGCCCTAAACAAACTCATCCTCAGTGACTCTTGATACCCATTGTTGTAAGCAAAATGAACCAATGGAATATACTCTTCCCACGTTCACTGTTGATGCATCACATACATCCTCAACATGTCCTCTAGAATCCTATTGACACTCTTTGTCTGTCCATATGTTTGTGGATGATAAGTTGTGTTGAAGGACAAATTCATAACCAAACCAGCTAACAATTCTTTCCAGAACCTAGAAGTGAACTTAGCATCTCTATCTGACACAATATTTTTCGATACACCATGCAACCTCACTATATCTCTGATGAATACTTGTGTCACATCACTAGCTGAATACGTAGACTTCATCAGAATGAATTGTGCTACCTTTGTCAACTTGTCCACCACAACCATGATGGAATCATGTTTTCTAGACGTCCTCGGAAAAAATGTAATGAAATCCATAGAAATGAACTCCCATTTCCATTGTGGAATCGAAATTAGATGTAGTAAACCACCTGGACGCTTACACTTTTCTTTTACCTGTTGACAATCCAAGCACCTAGCCACAAAATCTGCCACTTCATTCCTCATATTCAACCAATAGTAGAACTTCCTCACCACTATAAACATTTTTTGATATCTTGGGTGACCTGAATATGGCTTAGCATGAAATTCCCTCAAGATAAGCTTCTTGAGCTCACTATTGTCTGACACATAGATCTTGTCGCTAAATCTGACCAACTCGTTTGATGTGAGTCGATAGTCCACATCCTAATCACGCGTACCTTGTTGTAACCTATGCACAATCTCCTTGTACCTATCATCCTATTGCCCTGCCTGCAAGATCTAATCCTACAAATATGTCCCATAAGAAATCATAGTTTCTATATGATTTACCTATATTATTCTACTAAGAGCATCTACAACCATGTTCTCGTTACCCTTAATGTACCTTATCTCAAAGTCAAACTCATTGATCCTCGCTAACCATCTAGCTTTCTTGCCATTAAAATTCAGTTGGTCAAAGAAGTATCTCAATCCACTATGATCACTCATCATGAGTACAAACCTCTTTCCAAGAAGATAATGCCTCCACATCTTCAATGCATATATGATCACTAATAACTCAAAATCATGTGCAACATAATTTTATTCAGTTTCCATGATTCATAACATACCACCTAACCCTCCTACATAAGGGCTCCACCAAGCCCTCTCTTGCAAACATTAGTACACACTGATGAGCTCCATCATTAGACATATTTGGAGGGGTTAATAGTGACCTTTTTGCCTTCTTAGATCTCTTTTTATTGAATTTTTATTATTATTTGGTTTTATGATGCTAGGATAGGTGGTGATTAAGGATAACATACTCTAAGTTCCTAATATGAGGTTGAGAGGAGAAAATCATGAATTATTAGAATTTTTATAAGGATTTTAAAGACTTGGAGGAGACAAAAAAGAGAAATTATAGGAGTATTTTCCACCCTCCTTAACTCTCAAAGGAAATCAAAGGATCCCAAATATTCTCTCCAGTAATTTGAATTCCAAAGGCAGCCAAAGGATCCCTAAGGATTCTCTCCAGCAATTCGATTCCAGAGGCAGCCAAGCAACTCAAAGAGAAGTGCACCCAATCATTGTTTGCTTGGAGTCAAGTGGACTCAATCACCATTTTCTAGGTAGTTTTTGGTAGCTACCCTATGGAATAAATAGAGCAGAGCTAGAGCTAGGAAGAGTTAGTCAATTCGAGTCGATTCGAGCTGGAACTTTGTTGCAAGCTATTGATATTTTTATTAGTTACTCAGTGATCAAAATTTCAGAGATGTATGAGGCTATTCTTTTATGAAATGAGCAAATTGATTTCATTTTACTTATTTAAGTTTTAGAGATCTAGGCTCGTGGGTTATGGCCCAATCCATGTGCCTCAGCTTCTCTGTTGTTACCTTTATTTGATTTATGTCATTCAATTAGTTCTGCTTTTAATAGTTTCATTGTTGTTTAGTTTTGCTTTTAGTATGCTGCTGTAGTTTTTTATTTTCTTGTGAGTAATAGAATAGAGGAGAAAAACCAAAAAGCTATGGATCAAGACTCCCTACTCATCTCTGTCAATAGAGATCGAGGAGGGTAAAATTTCCCACAGACCCTAAAATTGATTTATGTTCACTACTTTTATCACGCACTTCATCTATTTTTCATGCATGGATCAGCAGATTTGTTTGCAGGAATGAGCATCAAAAGCCCCAGAGAGATTATCAAGCCATTCCACTCCATTTTCCAGTCCTACGCATCTCTGTGTTACGCTTTTGAACCTTGCTATTACACTTCCATTCCTTCCTTTTCTCTTATCGCAGCTACCACACCCTTTTTATTCACAAAATTCTTGAAAACCTTTGAAAATCGACATCTACCTTTGCTCCTTGAATCTCCCGCCACCGTACATCACAATTGCATTTCGCATGGTTTTTTTTTTTTTTTTTTTTTTTAATCACTTACCACTCACGTTCACCAATTGCAATATTGTGAAATCACAAATCGCACTTCGCATTGTTTTCCCTTTTCTTTTAACACTTACTTCTCGCTTTCTCTGATTGCGATATTACAGTCGCGCTCCACCGTCGGTACCACCGCTACGTCACCCATCGCAAATTTCACTTTGACATATTTACCCTTTCCTTTTAATACTTACTGATCTGATCTATCGATTGCGATATTGCGATCGCGCTCCGTCGCCAATCCCACCGCAATGTCACCCATCACATTTCACACTTCGCACCGTTTAGTTGGTTTTCGTTAATACTTACTGCTCTTTCCGCTAATTGCGATATCGCATTTCGCACGCCGCAACTTTCTCCCATTTGAACTTCTCACTTCAGAGTTCTTACCTCATTGCACTTCTCATTTCGCTCCCGCTCCCAAACAATACTTCCGTTATCCCATTAATTTTGCGATATTGCAATTGCGATATCGCATATCACATATCGCAACTTTTGCACCATCGCATCTCCGCCATCGCACTTTTCAAATCATTCTGCTCCAAAGCCTTTTTGTGCCATAATAAAGCTGTAATAAGGTTTAGACCCACTCTTTTCACTTCTAAGCATGGTTTCATGTGCTTATCCCTCCATTAGCACCTTTACCCCTTTCTTCTCCAAGCTACAAATCAACACTTCTTCAATTATAATTAAGTCCTAGATAGCTTAGCTGCATGGTAGATAGAGCATAAAATAATTAGGGGGTGTTTAGCCGATTGGCTAAAGTTTAGTGCGGTTTAAATTAGTTTCCTTTCAGCAGTTTAGGTTTAGTTTCCTTCCTATCATTTCTTGTCAGCAATTTAATTTAGTTTCTTTCTGTCATTTACTTCCAACAATTTACTTTTCAGTTTTTATCATAGTTTAAGAAATAACACCCTTTTGTAAAGCAGAAGAGAATGACATGAACAAAATGCATCTGCTATATATATAGCACTGTCACCTCCAAGTTTGTATGAACCCCGGGTTGATAGAGTAAAGTAGGGCAGCCCCTGGGAGTTGCAACACTCTTGGTGCAATAGCAGGGCTCACCACTTTTTGGCACCGTTTCCGTGGAAGTGTCTAGTAGATGTTTTGATTTTGTTTTAGCATTCTTTTTTTCTTTCCTTTTTCATGTTGTTTCATAAATATTGAAAAAATAAAAAAAGATATGATTTTCATGCCTCGTAGGTGTAGGAATACTCAAAGAGAAATCTTACCTAAAACCCCCACATTAGCTACTAACCACCCTTCACTCTTCTTCAGTGGCAATGAGATTGAACCCCCTATAGGAGAGCCTTATGAATATTTTTAGGATCCTATTAGGGAAGAAGAAGAAGACCTTGTTTCAACTGAGGGACCTGCTTCACCTATCTTAACCATGGTTGAGATCTAGAGATCCTTTCCCATAAGAGAGGAAGATGGGGAAACTAAGATGAAAAACATCAGCCCCTCAGCTCTTCCACACTTTCATGGACTTACCTCTGAGGACTCTGACACCTTCATATTTGAATTTATTGTTGTTTTTAGGACTTATGACCATACTTCTAATGATCAAAAGGTGAAGCTATTCCCATCCACCCTTAAGGATGCAACCTTACGCTGGTTCATGGGTCTGCCTGGGGATAACATCACTACCTTGGCACATATGGAAGATACCTTCAACAACAAATACAAAGACTATTGTAGGTCCAAGGAAACTAAGGATGAAATATTTAGGATGACTCTAGGACCTGATGAATCCCTAGAGGACTATGAAGAGAGGTTTCAATTAAACTATAAGAGAGCCAATTGTACTCTTGATCCTGCATCACTTAAACTTGTACTTCTTTGAGGGATCAGTGAAGAGATGATAGAATCCTTGAATATGTTAATAGAAGGAGATATCTACTAACAACCCTATGAAACAATTGAAACTGTCTTCTGAAACCATTCTAGCGCATTTAGGAAGAAGGACAGAGCTAGCTAAAGTACATCCAATACCCCTTCCTCTTCCACCGTCATAAAACATGAGAGTGGAAACATGCTAGAGGACTTCAAGAGTGACATTCTGCACACCTTATCTTTGAAAATGGACACAATTTAGGTCAAGAGGAAGCAAGAGGAAGAAGAGAGAGCCTTGGCCATATTTTTTCCTAGATGTACCAGGAAGCACCCAAGAAATGAACGTCCACTGAATGTCATAGAGGTTTGCTTAGTTTGTGAGGAGAATCATGCAACATAAAAGTGTCCCTCCTTACTTGGACTTAAAGTTTTATATCAAGGTGGGGAAGATATTCTAGAGCAACTCTGTTTCATCTGTTGAGATTCAACAAGATGATGAGTTTAGTGAAAAGTAAGCACCTTCACTAAGTGGGGCCCGCAGGCTATTTTTAGGTGTATGTCTAGTTTTAGACATGGTGAGCATATTCTATAAGTTGCAGGATGCTATTTGTAGATCGTTGGTCAAATGTGAAAAATATATGAAATTCTATTTTTAGAATATTGGGCGAAGTCTATTTATAGATCGTCAATCTAAAAAGAGATGCATGTCGATTATTATTAGCTATTAATAATAATCCGACAATAAACATCAACTTATTCTCTTGGAGCACTTTATTTCAGTATACAGATTTTGAAAATTAGTGGGATGAAGGAATTACGCAATTCCTAGGGTTTATTGGTGGCTCGTGCATGAGGACTTAGTTAGAAATGAAGTGGCAAAGTTATGACAGAGTTGGAAGAATAGTTTATGGAGTTGTTATTTAGTTTAACTCAGTTGAGCTAGTTGTATCTAGTCTAACTGAAAGATACACTAGTGAGAGTTAAGTGAATTAATTATTTAATTAATTCACAACTAATAACTCACTAACAACAGAACAGAAACAACAGTTAACTACAGTGCATGTCAATTCCAGTGGAAACCTAGTGGAAAGATAGGTGAAAGGGTGAGATGGACTATCCGTTGTGACTATAGTGATGCATTCCATGCATCTGACACGCATTGGAGTTTCCAATGAGGATTGCGTAGTCAAGGCAAGGCCAATTCGAATTCATTCAGGGGTCTTCTTTAGCAGGGATTGCGCAGTGGAGGTAGGTTGTCAGGAGGCAAGAAATTGGTGCATGGAGATGAAAATTTCTGCATGACAGTGTGTAATGATTGTTGATTGTACTGAGAGCTTTATGTACTAAGCTTTGTATGATATTATTACATGATTCCATTGATATACATAATGTAAGATAGTTGGGGTTTTTAGCTTTAAGCTTTCTCATTAAACAACTGTGTTATGTGCGATTGAATTTATTCACATGTGTTTGCAATTGAGTTTTAAATTTAGGAAAGTTTAATGAGTGGAAGGATTCTGTATTTTGCAAGAAGATAAATATTGTGAGATCAGGAGGATCCGGTAATACATCAGTATTAATAAATTTCTACATCATCAACAAAAGAAGGCCTCAAGGCCCTCGGCCATATCAACAAGGTATGAAAGGAGCACCTTACTCCTACTATCACAACAATCAGAGTGCACCCATGCAACCTTGGTACACCCCCACTCCTCAATCCTGGTTTACACCTCCTACTTGGCCTTACAACTCTTCATATCATCCTCAACCAAAAAACCAACCATTTCAGCAGTATGTTTCATAACAAACTCAGTGGAACAATCCATCCCAAGGGTGGAGGCCACAACAAAATCAACCACCTGATCTAATGCCTCTGCCCCAACCTCAACCTCATCTTACATATGTTTCTCCACCTAGGCTACCTATACTTGCACAACCCAATTTGAACCCGAACAATAGACAGGCACAACAATATCCCAATGGAGAAACATCCCATCCAACTTATTTTGTGGAGATACAGAATGTTAATCACAGGTTGGGAAGAGTACTCCCAGACAACCATCCTCCATCTCGACCTGTAGAGGTTGAGGAAAAATAATAAGGTAACACTCATATCCAACAACTTCATTTTCTTGAGCGCTTAATCCACCCTAGTCAACACACCCCAGAGGAGATTGAACTCCTGGGGGAATAAAAAAAATTGTGTGTAAAGATACCACTTCTCCGAGCCATTAAGGATGTCCCTATCTACAATAGCCTCATCAAATAAAAGTGCTTCAAGAAACCTGGGAGAAGGAAGAGAGATACCCGAGCCATCAATGTGGTAGGACAACTGTCTGACCTAATGCTAGGGAAGGTGATATTTCCAAATTACCTAGACCCTAGTAGTCCAGTTGTTGATGTGCATATAGATGGTGTCATAGTCCCCAACACTCTGATTGATCTAGGGGATGCCATAAATATCATGAACAAGGAAAGTATGTTTAAACTTAATCCCCAAGGGACTTTGAGGAAAACTACGGTAGTTCTGCAACTTGCATATCGGTCCACAGTAACTTCGGAAGGAATTGTTGAGGATGTTATGGTTACCATTGACTCTTGGGAGTATCCTACAGATTTCCTGGTCCTGCAACCAAAAACCAAGTTTAATGGTTATCCCCTCATCTTAGGGAGACCTTGGTTAGCCACTGCAGATGCTTATATTAGTTGTTAGGTCGGAAACATGACTATAAAAAATGGGCCTTTGTCTAAACAACTAGTGTTATATCCTCCACCCCAACCTTCCATTGATCATGATCTCCCTATATGGTTGGAGGATGAAGAAGATGAGTTATATAACACTGCCCCTATGTGTACCGTAGATGTTATTCTTAGATGGGGGTAGCTTGATGAATATAAACTCATCGACCATGCCATTCAAAACCAGTCCTCCACTAAAATTCCTCTCGAAACCTTATTCAAAGATTATGAAAGCCAACCTTGGATGGAAGTGCACTCAATTGAGTCAACCTATCAAACCACCAAGGCTATTGAGTTTGTCCCATCCAGATATCTGAAAATCAACCCAAACCTCTCGAATGAGGAAGAGAAGCAACTATTCCAGCTTTTGACAGAGAATCTAGCAATGTTTTCTTAGGATTACAAGGACATGAAAGGGGTGCATCCTTCAGTGTGAAAACATCATATTTACATTAAAAAAATGATGCAAGCCTGTGAGACAACCCCAAATAAGGATGAGCCCGACTCTGAAGGACATAGTCAAAGAAGAGCGGCAGAACTATTGGACGCAGGGTTCATATATCCTATATCTAACTGTGAATGGGTATATCCTCTTGTCCTAGTCCCAAAGAATAATGGGAAGTGGAAAATTTGTGTCGATTATCGAGAACTTAACAAAGCCACCAAAAAATACCATTTCCCTTTGCCCTTTATAGACCAAGTCCTGGATGGCCTTGCGAGGAAGAAGTTAGTTTCATTCTTAGATGAGTTCAAAGGGTACAATCAGATTCAAATTAGCCCTGAAGACCAGGATAAGGCTACTTTCACCTACCCTTAGGGTACCTTCGCTTATAGAGTCTTACCCTTTGGGTTGTGTAATGCCCCAACTACCTTCTAAAGAGTTGTCTTAAGCATATTCTATGAGTTATTCCATGACTCTGTCGAAATATAGATGGGTGATTTCACACCATATGGGGATGAATTCTAGGAATCTCTCTCCAATTTGGGTAAAGTAATAAGAAGGTGCGTTGAGATGCATCTCTCCTTAAGCCCAGAAAAGTGTGAATTCCTGAAGAAAGAAGGGGTTGTATTAGGACACTCCATATCCCAGACAGCACTACAGGTAGACCCGAACAAAATCACTATCATCAAAAGGGTACCTGCTCCTCAAAATCAGAAGGATGTCAGGAGTTTCTTAGGCTTAGCTGGTTACTATAGAAGATCCATCAAATATTTCAACAAGATGGCTTCACCATTGTTTGGGTTACTGGCAGAATATTCTGAGTTTATTTGGTTTGGTCCTTATCAAGAGGCTTTCGAGCTCATTAAGGGAAAGTTGACTACTGCCCCCATCCTCCGAGGTCCAAATTGGACTCTGCCTTTCCACATCCACACTGATGCATCCGACAAAGTTGTTGGGGTAGCATTAGGAAAATTATAGGACAAATCCCTTATACCATTTATTTCATCGGCAAGAACTTGTCCAAGGCCGAGCTAAATTATGTTGTTACTGAGAAGGAGATGTTAGCCATTGTCCATGCTTTGAAAAAATTCAAGCATTATGTAATTGGATATCAGACCTTTGTTCACACTAAACATGCAGCCATCAAGTATTTAATGAACAAACCAGATGTTAATGCTACAATAATTATATGGTTGTTACTTTTGCAGCAATTTTATTTGACTATTGTTGATAAACCTGGAAAGGAGAATGTTGTTGCAGATTTTTTGTTCAGGTTAGCTCTCCCTGTAGGTGAAGAAGGAATGGTGGATAACCAACTGTCAGATGAGCATCTCTTTTCTATATCAATACTCTCACCATGGTTTGATGATATAGCCAACTACTTGGTTGTTGGGAGACTCCCTCCTAATCTTTCATTCAGGGAGAGGAGCAAAATCATCAGAAAAATCACCCCTTTCACATGGATTGGGGGAAAATTTTCAACTAGGCCTTGATAAAATCCTAAGGAGATGTGTGAGGGAGGAAGAATTTTTTTATATCCTCTCTGCATGTCATGATAGCCCATGTGGAGGCCACTTTGCTGCAAAGAGATCTTCTTAAAAAAAAATTGGGCATGATACTATTGGCCTACCCTCATAAAGATTCTAGAAGATACACCAGCAAGTGTGACCAGTGCCAGAGGATGGGGAAACCCACACAAAGGGATGAAATTCCTTTACACCCTCAGGTGGATCTTGAGCCATTTGATAAGTGGGGCATGGAATTTGTTGGACCTATCGATCCACCATCCAGACAAAAGAAGTATATCATATTCTGCACTAATTATCTGACAAAGTTGGCTAAAAAAAAAGCAGTGAAGGTAGAAAACGAGAAGAAAGTAGGAGAATTTATGAGGGAGAATGTGTTTTACAAGTTTGGGTACCCCAGATAAATAGTCACTGATCAGGGAGCACAATTCACCTCTCACCTAATTGAGAATATTTTGAGGAAGCACAATAGTAAACATATAACTTCTACTACCTATCACCCTAAGGAAAATGGCCAAGTAGAAGTAACTAACAGAGCTTTAGAAAGCATATTCACCAAGGTTTTGAACAGCAGTAGAAAATATTGGGCAGACAAATTGGAGGAAGCTATTTGGGCCTACAACACTACTTGGAAGACAACAACAATATTCACTCCTTATGAACTAGTCTATGGTAAGAAAGCTCTACTTTCAGTGGAGTTTGAATTCAATACATTAAGAATGGTAGTTGAATTAAATCTAGATATATCAAATGCCCAAAAAGAGAGGTTGCCGCAACTAAATGGATTGGATGAGTTCCAAATGCAAGCACTTCTTCGCACAGAGGTAGTTCAGTTGCAAAGGAAGGTCTAGCATGAAAAGAACATCAAAGAAAAGACCTTCCAAGAAGGATGTTGGGTGATGTTGTATGATTCAAGGTTTAAAAACTTCAAAGGCAAGTTGATGATAATATGTTGGGGACCTTACAGAGTGGAAAAATGTTTTTATAATGGCGCAGTTCAAATCAGAACCATAGATGAGGAAGGAATCCCCTTACTTGTCAATGTTCACACACTTAAAATTTAAAAGAAGCCTTCATAAAAGACAGAGTTCATAAATTCAATAATCAGAGAGGTGTATGTGATGGGAAAATCCATAGTTTCCCACACCTCATGAAAAAAAAAAAGATCCATGGGTGAAAACCTCTCTAAGGTACACAAGGAAAGGTTGTGGGTTGAAAACCTTGATGGAGGCAGCTCACTTCCTCTCTCAAAAAAAGAAGAAGAAGAAGATCTATGGGTGAAAACCTCTCTTAGGCACCCAAGCCAAGCTTATGGGTTGAAAACCTTGATGGAGGCAACTCACTTGCTCTCTCTCTCAAAAAAAAAAGAGAGAGAGAGAGAATAAAGATCCATGGGTGAAAACCCCTCGGAGGCGCCCAAGGAAAATTTGTGGCTTGAAAACCTCCATGGAGGCAGCCCACTTTCTTTTAAAATAAATAAAATAAAATAAAATACATCTGCATCTCTTTGTTTGGTATTTTAGAGGTCATTAATGGTTTCTGGAAACACAGGGAAGCATTCATCTTCCTTTCCCTTCTATTTTACCATCCATCCCATCATTCATTCCATTCATTTCCATAACTCCTTCCATCACCTCCATACACCATATTCCTCCATTCCTTAGCACAATGTAGCAAAAAAAGCAAGCCACAAACTGCTACAAACATCAGGAAGTTCCTTCAAAAACAAAGTTGTTCACGGACTGCAAATAAAAAAACAAGGAGGAGCTGATAAAGAAGACCCCAGGAAAGACAGGTATGCTACCCACGACATCTAGAGAAACCCCATGTAGCATATACAACATGAAGAAACACCAAGAAATATCATCATCTCACTCAAAGATTTTCTCATTCAGTAAACTATTCACTCAGAAAACAGGAAAATAAGGAAGAACGCGGCATATAAGGGGCTTGTCTCCATATTCCTGCTCCTGCAAACGCCTTGACAACAACATGTAAAATCAGGTATAAATTCTCATCCCTCGTTATGAAAACATAATAGCCAGAAATAATTAAATTTTCATACTTAGAGTTTAAGGGGCAGAAAGGTGGCCAATTAGCTTGGCCACCATCGTTAAGTATGACTAGGAAGAACTGCAAAGTCATGCCACCTGGCCATGCAGAAGAAAAAAATTAAATCAAGTGGAGTAGAGGAGAATGAGGGGAGGAAACACGCAGTCCATCATGAATTAACAGAGACAAGGAAACCACGGTCGCTAACGAAAACTAGAGTTGAGGCCGAGTTACAGAAGCACTCCAAAATTAGTTGCACAATCTAATAAAAATAGATCACGTCTCATCCAAACCAGTGAATTGGGAATTTTTGAGGGAAAGAGACCGAAGGGAGCCCGCAGCACAGCAGTACCGAGAGTGGGCTACGTATATGAACCGTAGCAGCAGAACATCGTCACCCTACCCATGGCCTGGTCCTCTTTCGTAAATATGAGGAGGGAAGATTTTATAGCAACCCAAATGAGGAAGAATTCCACTTCTAGCCTTACATAAGAAGAAGAAGAACCAGCAGAAGAGGAAGAGCTAGAAGAAAAAGAAGAACCAAAAGAAGAGGAAGAACCAAAAGAAGAAGAGGAAAAGATAAAGGGCCAAGGAAAAATAGAAGAGATGGAAATAGAAGTCATAGAGGTAGCAGAAAGTGAGAAAGAAACAGACTCACATCACAGCACCACATCCTCTCAAGGCAAAGAGGTAGTTTCCACCTTAGCTCCTCTGAGCGCAAAGAGAAAAAGGCAGACCTCTATGTATTTCAGAGCTGACAAGAGTCAGAGGATAAGTCAGAGAGAGCCAGAAACTCCTCCCATGAACCTAATTATCATTGAAGAATCACCAAGAGAGGAGGAAAGATTCAAAGAAACAGTTTTGAAGGATCAATTGCAGAAGGCACAGGCAGAGAATGTAGCACTGAAGGAGCAATTGCAGCAAAAAGGGAAACAAGTAGCCACCATGGCAGAATTATGCATAGAATCACTTCAACACAGATTCCCTTCTGAATCATATGTTATGTACCTCAAGGAGAAATGGCTCTAATTTCAAATCAAAACTCTAGCCTCCCATGGATCCCTACCTTTCCAAGATTTTAGGAAATTCATGGATTTCTATAAGCAAGATAACATGGTTGATCAGGAAAAAATGGCAGAGTTTTATGTGCATAACCTTGTGCTGATAAATCTAGATAATTGGGACCCTAATTCCACAAGGGATATGTAGCTAATGGTTCTAGCATCTTGGATGACGAATGAGAATACTAGAGCAAAAGACATATGGGGGGTCATGGGAAGAATAACTAGAGAACCCCTATATATCAGACTAGAATTGTTCAGTGCAAGAGGAGTCATCCTTATCTATCGAGAGATTGAAAGGGACCCTGCACTAGTTGAGAGCTACCTTCAGACTCAAACACAGGTAATAGGCCACTTTGATTATGTTTCTAAGTAGATAGAAGATGAGTGCATGATGGCCAACTAGAGGAGATGGAACAACCTACCTCACAGCCTCAAGAACAGGGAGTACCATACTCCAGAAAGACTGAGGAGTGAAATGGAAAGGGCACCATTATACAAGAGGGCCATGCAGGCCAAAAAAATCTAATGGTTAGGACTAAAGCTCGGCTCACCTTTGTGGTTGGGGCCGAATGATGAAAATGATACATATGCACAAGATAGAGAATGGGAGAATGCAGAAAAAAATAATGGTTTTTACGCCCTTGGGGAAACTCCCACACGTCTTCCTCAATATATCAGGGGGGCTATCAAAGATTAGTTTCTCAAAGGATGAGAAACCATTCAGTAGGGGGGTGATGATGAGCTCCATCATTAGACATATTTGGAGGGGTTAATAGTCACCTTTTTGCCTCCTTAGATCTCTTTTTCTTGAATTTTTATTATTATTTGGTTTTATGTTAGGTCCCTATATTACTAGTATAGTCCCTTATTATTATTTTTTTTTTTTCTTGTTCAGACTAATCCTAATTTTTTCCATTTTTTCTCCTCCCATGCCACCCACGGGTTTCGAACCGGTGACCTTACAGAACGGAGTGCCTTAACAGTGCACCCCATCACCGACTGTTCTACACCACGTGGGCTAGTCCCTTATTATTATTAGTGTAACCCCCATATTGTTATTATTGTACCCTTGTAACTCCCATTTTGTTATTATTGCGCCCTTAAATTATTATTGTTAGGTCGGCTAGGATTACATTGTGGCCCACTAGGATTACATTACCACATGGACTCCTATATATAGAAAGGAGGTTTTGTAAATTGTATCATCTAAGAAATTTTCATTTATGTAATGTATTGGAGGTTTCCCCCTTGAAGTGGCTTATTTATAAGGCGTTGATATCTCTTTTATTCTATTTTTGGAGCTGGTTACACAACATTTGGTATCAGAGCTTTGGATTCTAGGGTTTCGCTGCTCCAAACAGGTCATCGTGTAATTTTCGCTATAACTTTTTTTATACGAAGTTTTAGAAGCTGAAATTCATAGGGTGTGAAGCCAAAATCCTGATAAACATCGTCAAAAAATTTCAGATCTTGGTTGGCAATATTTTCGGAGATATGATCTGTGGAAGGTAGTGCTTTTTCAGGCTCCTGAATTTCATCTCAAAGAGGTGATCGTGGGAAAATATTCATAACTCTCTCTCTGAGCATCGGACTGGAGTGCCGTAAACATTGGTCAGTATTAAACGGACAATAGTTTCTTGGCTATCAATTTCAAAGATGAAGGATGAAACAGTGACACATGGAAAGTCGTACAAGTTCGTTGTACTGAACTAGTCCATAATTAGGTTATTGTGGGAGATTGGACACAAATTTGTCTTGGAGAATCCAAATTAGGTTAGACCTATGGCATTCGAAAGATAATTCAGAGGGATATGTCGGTACCAAAATTTAAATATTGAATTTCTGCAATTACAGAGATAATCAAATTTCAATATCGAGCTCCTCAAAAGCAAGAAAAAGGTGTGTATTTTTTTTTGCGAATTGCATAAGTCTTGTTTGAAGAATCAATTTGAATTGATTCCAAGGGCATATTGTAGAATAGATATCAGTATTGGGTTCTAAAATATGCCCCGTAAAAATAATTCAACACCCATTAAGCCTTCAGAAGGCTCTACTATGACTCATGAAGATGAAGAATTGCAGCATGATCTATCAAAATTACAAGAGCAAGTGCAACAAATTTCACTCTCGCAAAGAGCAACAAAAAATGAAATGGAAGTTTTGAAGAAAGGCGTGGAAGTGAAGATGGACGGTTTGAAGAAAGGCATGGAAGCTAAGATGGATGGCATGGAAGTTGGCATGGAAGCTAAGATGGATGACATGAAAGACAACATGGAAAACATGAAGAATGATCTAAAAGCAAACATCGAAGGTTTGACAAAGTTGATACAAGAAATGTTTCCTAATGGTGAAAAGATAGTAGAAGAACCTCATGATGAGAACAAAATAAATGTTAATCGTGATTTCATAAACTCTAATGTTGGCGGGAAGAACCACCATATTCCAAAAATGGATATGAGGAAGTTTGATGGAAATGATCCTGTAACATGGATACTACAGATGGAACAATATTTTGATCTCCATAATGTGAAAAACACACAAAAGGTATGCATTGTAACTTTACATTTAGAACAAAATACATTTGTATGGTATCGATGGCTTTTCTCCCGTAAAAAAATTGTCACTTGGTCAATTTTTACGGAGAAAATGATAGCACATTATGAGGATACAAAGAGCAACACCTTCTTTAGCCAATTGATAAATCTCAAACAAAAGGGTTTAGTGGGGCAGCACATTGAGGACTTCCAAAAATTGAATATAAGGGTAACTGATATTCCAGAGGAACACAAGATCGATCTCTTCATAGGCACTTTAAATGATAACATCCAACATGAAGTTCGCGTTTTGGAACCAGATTCATTGGAGAAGGCATTCAGGTTGGAAAGAAAATTTGAATGTAAAATAATGGCGACAAGGAAGCCTACCACTCAATTCTATAAAGAAGGAAGTGTTGCTACGCCTAGATTTCCACAACCTACAAGGTTGACACCGCAACAATTGGAAGAAAAAAGAGCAAAAGGGCTTTGCTACAGTTGTGATAGCAAATACACTAAAGGTCATAAGTGTGCTGAGAAGAAATTATTTTACATAGATTGCGAAGAGGAAGAAGAAAATGAACAAGAAGAGGATATACACCAGGAACCAGCCCCAGAAGAGGAAGAAATGAATCCAACCATATCGTGTAATGCACTGGCGGGAATTACCACTCCTCAAACTCTCAAGATAAAAGGACAAATCAAGAAGAGAAAGGTAATAGTGTTGATTGATTCAGGTAGCACCCATAATTTTATTCATTGTAAGGTAGCCGAGGAATTAAATTGTTTCCTATACCCAGCACCAGAATGTCAAGTGATGGTTGCAAATGGAGGAACTATAAATTGCTCTAGAAAATGCCATAATATCAAGCTAACCATGGGGGAATATGTATTGAATAGTCCAATACTTTCCATTCCTATGGGAGGTGTTGATGTTGTACTAGGAGTACAATGGTTACAATCTTTGGGGACGGTAGCTTTTAATTTTCAAGAACTTTTCTTGAAAATTTTTTCAGAAGGAAAGGAAGTCGAATTACGGGGTATTGCAGGGAAGCTTGGAAAGATAATAAGCTCTAAATTCATGACAAAGCTTCTAAATAAATAACAATGAGGTGTAATTGCACAATTATGCTCGCTAGAAGTTCCAACATCAAAATCATCTATTTCTGCAGATCTCCAACAAGTCTTGATCATGATCATGCTATTCATTTGATTCCAGGAAGTGTTCCTCCAAACATCAGGCCTTATAGATATCCTTATGTCCAAAAGAGCGAAATTAAACGTATGATTGCAGAAATGTTAGAGGTGGGTATAATTCAACCTAGTCAAAGTTCTTTGTCTGCTCCTGTAGTATTGGTACACAAGAAGGATGGATCATGGCAAATGTGTCCGGATTATAGGGAGCTCAATAAGCTCACAATTAAAGATAAATTTCCCATTCCTATGATTGATGAATTATTGGATGAATTACATGGAGCAATTTATTTTACCAAGTTGGATCTTCGTTCAAGATATCATCAAATTAGAATGAAGATTGAAGATATTCCAAAAACAACATTTTGAACTCATGAGGGTAATTATGAATTTTTGGTCATGCCTTTTGGCCTTACCAATGCACCTTCTACATTTCAAGGGTTGATGAATTCCATTTTCAAACCCTTCCTTAGAAAATTTGTGCTAGTATTGTTTGATGATATACTAATCTATAGTAGGTCTTGGAAGGATCATGTTGAACATGTTGACAAGGTGCTCAAACTATTGTAGGAGAAACAATTATATGCAAAAATATCCAAATGTTTCTTTGGAGTACAAGAGGTGGAATATCTGGGTCATATTGTATCTCACGAGGGTGTTAAGGTAGACCCTAACAAAATTAAAGCCATTAAGGAATGGAAAGTCCCCACAACCATAAAACAGTTGCGAGGATTTCTTGGGTTAACAGGGTATTATCGCAAGTTTGTTAAGAATTATGGGAGAATAGCAGCACCTCTAACAACATTATTGAAGAAAGATGCATTTTCATGGACTCCTGAAGCAACTAAGGCCTTTGAACATCTTAAAGAGGCAATGTACCTAGCACCGGTCTTAGCTACGCCAGACTTCGCAAAAACCTTTATTGTGGAATGTGATGCCTCAGGAAATGGAATTGGTGTTGTTTTAATGCAGAAAGGAAGACCCATTTCTTTTGAAAGCCGTCCAATCAAAGGAAAGTATTTACATAAACCTATTTATGAGAAGGAAATGTTAGCAATACTGCATGCACTAAAGAAATGGAGAAATTACCTAATCGGAAGACACTTCAAGGTAAAAACTGATCATGATAGTCTTAAACACTTTTTGGAACAAAGACTATCTTCAAAAGAGCAGCAAAAATGGGTCACAAAGATGTTGGGTTATGACTTTGAAATAATCTACAAAAAAAGAAAGCTTAATGTTGTTGCAGATGCACTCTCAAGAAAGAATGAAGAGGTGGAAGCATTGCTTTGTGCCATTTCTATTATCCAACGAGATTGGATAACTGAAGCAAGAGATGAATGGAAGAAGGACAAAGATGTATGGACACTCATTCAAAAGTTGCAGCAAGATCCTAGTACATCTGATACATTTAGTTGGAAAAATTATTCCTTATGGTACAAAGATCGCTTATATATTTGTAAGAATTCCCAACTAAAACAAAAGATTCTTCTGGAATTGCACACTTCTCCTTTAGGAGGACACTCAGGATTTTTAAAAACTTACCACAGGGTGAAGAAAGAATTTTTTTGGGATGGCCTTAAATCCGATATTCAAAAGTTTGTGGCGGAATGTTTGGTTTGCCAGCAGAATAAAGTGGAAACAATTAAGACCCCAGGACTTCTACAACCTTTATCCATTCCAAGTCAACGTGGGGAGGAGATTTCAATGGATTTTATCACAGGTTTACCTAAGTCTGAAGGAAAGAGTGTCATCATGGTGGTAGTTGATAGACTTACCAAGTATGCACACTTTTGTGCATTATCTCGTCCATTTAAAGCAAGTACGGTTGCTACTACATTTATGGACAGAATTCAAAAGCTACATGGAAGCCCAAGGGTTATTGTGAGCGACAGAGATCCCATTTTTACTGGAAATTTTTGGACGGAGTTATTTTCTTGTTTGGGTACTCAATTAGCTCTTAGCTCATCTTATCATCCTCAATCTGATGGTCAAACTGAGATAGTAAATAAATGTTTGGAAGGATATCTTCGTTGTTTTGTATCTGATAAACAAACACAATGGGTCAAGTGGTTACCTCTCGGTGAATGGTGGTATAACACTTCCTTCCATACTGCAGCAAAAATGACCCCATTTATGGCACTTTATGGATATCATCCACCATCCATCACATCATCTTTAAGGGAAAATTCAAAGGTTCAAGAAGTGGAAGATCACATCGAGCATCAGCAAGAAGTTCTCCAACTCTTAAAGGATAACCTGAATTTGGCACAAAATCGAATGAAACAATAGGCAAATCAACATCGCAGCGAGAGAAGTTTTGATGTAGGAGATTGGGTATTTTTACGGCTACAACCATACAAACAAATGTCCCTCAAGCAAGCTAAGAAGGATAATAAATTATCACCAAAGTACTATGTTCCTTACAAGGTGTTACAAAAGATTAGTACTATGGCATACAAATTGGAGCTTCCTGCTTCTTCGCGAGTGCATCTAGTTTTCCATGTTTCATGCTTAAAGAAGGTTATAGGTAAAAATCTTCTAGTTCAAACAATATTGCCAGAACTTGATGAGGAAGGAAAAATTGTATTGGAACCTGAAGCGGTCACAGAAACAAGAACTCGACAGCTACGGAATCGATCAATTTCAGAGTATCTCATCAAGTGGAAGAAATTACCCACTAAAGATTCTACATGGGAGGATAATAAGTTTATACAGAAGCACCCAGAGCTACTCAAGCGTTGAGGACAACACTTTTTTGGAGGAGTGGGGCATGTTAGGTCCCTATATTACTAGTATAGTCCCTTATTGTTATTAGTGTAACCCCGTTATTGTTATTATTGTACCCTTGTAACCCCCATTTTGTTATTATTGTGCCCTTAAATTATTATTGTTAGGTCGGCTAGGATTACATTGTGGCCCACTAGGATTACATTATGGCCCCATGGACTCCTATATATAAAAAGGAGGTTTTGTAAATTGTATCATCCAAGAATTGTTCATTTATGTAATGTATTGGAGGTTGCCCCCTCGAAGTGGCTTATTTCTAAGGCGTTGATATCTCTTTTATTCTATTTTTGGAGCTGGTTACACAACATTTTATGATGCTAGTATAGGTGGTGATTAAGGCTAACATACTCTGAGTGCCTAATATGAGGTTGAGTGCAGAAAATCATGAATTATTAGCATTTTTATAAGGATTTTAAAGACTTGGAGGAAACAACAAAGAGAAATTATAGGATGATTGTCCACCCTCCTTAATTCTCAAAGGTAGCCAAAGGATCCCAAATATTCTCTCTAGAAATTCGAATTCCAAAGGTAGCCAAAGGATCCCCAAGGATTCTCTCCAGCAATTCGATTCTAAAGGCAGCCAAGCAACTCAAAGAGGAGTGCACCCAATATTTGTTTACTTGGAGTCAAGTGGACTCAATCACCATTTTCTAAGGAGTTGTTGGTAGCTCCCATGTAGAATAAATAGAGCTAGGAAAAGTTAGTCAATTAGAGTCGCTTATAGTTGGAACTTTGTTGCAAGCTATTGAGATTTTTATTATTTACTTAGTGATCAAACTTTCAGAGATGTATGAGACTATTCTTTTATGAAATGAGCAGACTAATTTCATTTTACTGATTTAAGTTTCAGAGAGCTAGGCTCGTGGGTTAGGGCCCAATCCATGTGCCTTAGCTTCTCTGTTGTTTCCATTCTTTCATTTTTGCCATTAAGCTAGTTTTCTTTCTGTTATTCAATTAGTTCTGCATTTAATAGTTTCATACTTTTTTATTTTTGTTTCCAGTATGCTGATGTAGTTTTTCAGTTGATTGTGAGTAATAGAATAGAGGAGAAAAACCAAAAATTTGTGGATCAAGAATCCCTAGTAATCTCTGTCAATAGAGCTCGAGCAAGGTAAACCTTCCCACAGACCCTAAAATTGATTTCTGTTCACTACTTTTATCACGCACTTCATCTATTTTTCATGCATGGGTCAACAGGGTTGTTTGTAGGAATGAGAGTCAAAAGCCCCAAAGAGATTATCAAGTCGTTCCGCTCCATTTTCCAGTCCCTACCCATCTCTGTGTTACGCTTTTGAACCTTGTTGTTACACTTCTATTCCTTCATTTTCTCTTATCACATCTACCACACCCTTTTTATTCACAAAACGCTTGAAAACCTTTGAAAATCAACCTCCGCCTTTGTTCCTCGAATCTCCCGCCATCGTACATCGCAATCGCATTTCGCATGATTTTTTTATTTATTTTAACACTTAACTCTCACATTCACCGATTGCGATATTGCGAAATTGAAAATCGCACTTCACATTGTTTTCCCTTTTCTTTTAACACTTGTCGCTCGCTTTCGCCGATTGCGATATTGCGATCGTGCTCCGGCGTCGGTGCCACCACCATGTCACCCATCGCAAATCGCACTTCACAACATTTACCCTTTCCTTTTAAGATTTACCGCTTCAATCCGCCGATTTCGATATTGCGATCGCGCTTTTTCGTTGGTCCCACCGCGACATCACCCGTCACATTTCGCACTTCGCACCATTTAGTTCATTTTTGTTAATACTTACCGCTCTTTCCATTGATTGCGATATCGCATTTCACACATCGCAGATTTCTCCCTATCGCACTTCACACTTCACAGTTCTTACCTCGTTGCACTTCGCATTTCGCTCCCTCTCCCGAATAATACTTCCACTATCCCTTTAATTTTGCGATATCGCAGATCACATATCACGATTTTTTCTCCATCGCATCTCCGCCATCGTACTTTTCAAATCATTCCACTCCAAATCCTTTTTGCGCCATAATAAAGCTATAATCAAGTTTAGACCCACTCCTTTCACTTCCAAGCATGGTTTCATGTGTTTATCCCTCCATTAGCACCTTTAACCCTTTCTTCTCCAAGTTTCAAATCAACACTTCTTCAATTAGAATTAAGTCTTGGATAGCTTTGCTGCATGGATAGAAGCATGGTAGATAGAGCATAAGATAATTAGGGTGTGTTTAGATAATTGGCCAAATTTTAGTGCGATTTAAATTAGTTTCCTTTCAGCAGTTTAAGTTTAGTTTCCTTCCTATAATTTCTTTTCAGCAATTTAATTTAGTTTCTTTCTGTCATTTCCTTCCAGCAATTTAATTTTCAGTTTTTTTCATAGTTCAAGAAATAACACCCTTTCGTAAAGAAGAAGAGGATGACATGAACATAATTCATCTGCTATGTATATAACATTGTCACCTCCAATTTTGTACAAACCCCGGGTTGATAAAGTAAAGTAGGGCAACCCTTGGGAGTTGCAACGCTCTTGGTGCAATACCAAGGCTCACCACACACCACAAACTGTTTATCTAGATCTGCGATATTGAGAACTGGAGAATTTTTCAAAAACTGCATCAACTTCTTAAAACTCACTTCACATTCCTCTATCCATTCAAATGTCTTACATTTCCTTTGCAAATATGTGATAGTATATGCAATCTGTGATAAGTTCTTGATGAACCTCCTGTAGTAACCCACCAACCCCATGAATGACCTTACCTCATCCACATTACTAGGAGTTTCCCACTCCATTATAGCCTTTATCTTTTATGGATCCACTACTACGCCTTCCTTGGAGACAACATGCCCCAAATAATGTACCTTTATCTGAAATAAACTACATTTGCTAAATTTGGCATAAAACTAGTGCTCTCTTAGAAATCTCAATATTGCTACTAAGTGTTCGAAATTATCTTCCTCATTCTTAGAATATATCAATATATCATCAATGAACACAATCAAAAACTTGTCTATATAAGGAAACAACACACTATTCATCAAACACAAAATTAGTTGGAGCATTAGTTAAACCGAAAGGAAATACAACAAACTCATAATGCCGATACCTGGTCCAGAATGAAGTCTTGTAAATATCCACTTCTTTTGATGCATACCTGATGATACCCTGATCTCATATCAATCTTCAAGAACATTTTTGTTCCCTTCAACTGGTCAAACAAGTCATCGATCCTCGGTAACAAATACATGTTCTTGATGGTTACCTTGTTCAACTGTTTGTAATCAATGCATAACCTGAGAGTACCATCCTTCTTCTTTACGAACAACACTGGTGTGCCCCAAGGCGATACACTTAGCCTAACGTATCCCTTATCAATAATTTTTTTCAACTAAAACTTTAGCTCTACTAACTCTGATGTGCTCATCATGTATGACACCTTTGATGTTGGTGTTGCCCTTGGTACCAAATCAATAGAAAATTCCACTTCCCTATGAGGCGGAAAATCTGAAATATCTGCAGGAAACCCATCCTGAAACTATTGTAAAACTGGGTACCTGCTCAAAACCTCTGCACCCTCAACATCCTTACCTTTATCACTAGAAATAACACACACCCTTTCCTGTGACTATGCTTTGCCTGCATAGTTGTGACCATTCTAACTAATGTAGATTTCTTCTTACCCTGCAAGATTATTTTCTCTCCATTTTCATCCAAGCATTCAATAGTATTGTCATAACAATCCACAAAGGTCCTATGAAGATACAACTAGTCCATACCCAAAAGCATATTGTATGATTCGAACGAAGTTACATTCAAATGCGTTGATGTAGGAATACCATTCAACTCAAATGCACAAGCTCTTACCCAATGATGAACTCTTTTCTTTGTACCTATAGCCAAATGTACTAACCAAGATCTTGCATGCACTTCTTTATTCAAACCACAATCATCCACCAAGTCAGGGTTAACATAACTATAATTAGATCTAGGGTCAATTAAAATAGAAATGACTTGATCACAAAGCTTAATTTCCATATCGATAATAGATGCATGGTGATTCGATTGCCTATTATCCAATGCTACATAGATCCGTGGAATGCTCTTCCCAACATCCCCAACTGTTTGTGCTTCCTATGAACTATAAATTTGAGGCCTACCACCCTAATACTACAGACAATCTCTCTTGAGATTCTCTTTGTCGCATATCCAACAGTGCAACTGTCCCATACCATCACCTTTATTTTGCTTCCCTCTAGGTTGTGACCCATGTCCATGTCTAACTACATTTAACGTATTGTATGGAACAACATTCTCTTTCTCACTTTCATCCCGAGGTCTTGTTTTCTTCAGCTATCATTTACCTTTATCCCTATCTTTCCCCTTCCAACCTTGTTGAGACTCTGTCTTGCACGTTGATTGCTCATAAAATTCTTCAACTTACCAATTACTTCTTCAAGTGACTAAGGCTCATCATACTCAATCCAATCTTTAAATGCTAATGGTAATCCACTAACAAATCTCTGAACTTTGGCCTTCTCATCCTTAAGATATAGTACATACCTCAATAACTCCAGGAACTTGGTCGTGTACTCCTCATCTATCATTGATCCCATGTTTAGCTCATAAAGCTCCTTAACTTTACTATCATAATACCTCTCTGACAAATATTTCTTCCTGAAAAGTCTCTTGAATTCATGCCAACTCAACTCTTTTTTCCTAATGTCTCTGACACACTTCACGTCTTCCCATTAGATGTTTTCCCTCCCTTTGAGGATGAAGATAGATATTTTGGCCTTCATGTTATTTGTGTAATCATGCAACTCAAAGAAATTATTCACCGCAAGTAACCATGCCTTTGCATCTTCCGACTTCTTCAAATCTCCATGAAAGGTAGGTGGCTTTGTTTTCTTGAACTCATCTGGAAAATATCCCTTGTAATTCCTCTTGTAAGGATGATAACGATGATGATCATGATATTTGTCAGAACACCGAGCTAGAATACAACTTGTGTCCATCACCTCTCCTATTATGTGTGTCTAAGAATGTTCCATACCTAATCGTGTCATCTCTAACTTACCTATTCCCACCATGAGAACTAATGCCATATGCTCCATTAGTCCTGTCCTCCTGCCCATGACTGATCCTAAGTGGTCCCTACCTCTACAAATCTGACAAACTCTGAAGGATAATTGCATTAAGCTCTACTTGTTTCTCATGTTCCTGAATGATCTTGCCATTATCTGCCTTGAAAATTCTTACTTCTACCTTCAAAATTCTCAAATTTTCTGTTATATCGGGAGAGTGCCTATCACCATGCTACTCATCATATCTATAGGGAGAGTCTCAGGAACTGCAATCTACCATTGTTGAGTCTCAAAATTGTCTTCCAACCTCATCCATATTTCCATCAATTCATAACCATTTAGCCCTCATTTCATAACTATCTAGCCTAAAACCCTACATCAAGTAATCATCTTCATGATCATATGGGTTAGAATAATCATTTTTCCAAAGTCATTTATTTTATGTATTTTAAGTGAATTTAAGATAATAAAAAAACTAGGAAATTAACATGGTTTCATATATCTATATATGTGTTATGAGTTTTGTGACATGTGTAGGCTTATTTGGAGGTTCTAGAAGTGTATTACTTGGCCTCCCAAGCACAAATTCGAATTTCAACTCAAAAGGTAGACCATATTCCAATGAGAAAGATCATGGAGATCTTGATGTGTCATGGGATTTGTATCTAGTATTTAGGGATAAGTCGAGACAAGTATGGATCTAGTAGATATTTAAGGGATTTACATTTATTTAGAGTATATCCTTAATTCATGTGTAAATAAGAGGAGCATCCTTCAAAGGAAGCGAACAATTTGTCAATTATTCATTAGCATCAGATTTATGATCGTTCATTTAGCATGAGTAATATCATTTTCTCCAAATCATGAGTTATGAGTGTTGTTTGATTCTTAAGATGTAACAGTTGTTTATGTGTGCCCATTGAGGAATGGACGGATCCCCATAAACCACAATTCACATACATCTATAACATAGTTTGACTTTTGTTATTTCCTTTCATGCAAGTGTGATTTCATTTCCTGGATTTGATTTGATTGTCATTAAACTACTTGCTTACTAGCTATCTTAGTTTGCTTGCTTGACAACTAAATCACTAGTTGTTATTTACTGCTTTCTAGATTAGTTTACTATTTTCTAGATTATCATAGTTTGCTTCTAATATATTTTCAGTTTAGTTATCATTAAATTTCTTATTTACTAGTTCTCATAGTTTGTTTTCTTGATAACTAAATCAATAGTTGTTCTAGGCTTACCCACTTTATAGATTATCATAGTTTGGTTCCTATAGTTGTTCATAGATTAGTTTATAAGTTTTTAGAAAGGTCATTGCATTCATTCATTCCACCCTTAAAATTTAACTTCCATCCCTGGAATCTAATTTAGTTTTCTTGCATTCGATTTCTTTGGTTGTTTTCTTTGGTTTTAATTGTAATATGCATTTCCATTATTTTCTTTCTTTCTTTCCATCCTTAAAAAACTTTCTACAACAGTTTCATCTGAGGTCCCATATATTTTGGTTTGCTTATAAGTTTACGAAACCCTCGTGTTGACAAATTAAATAATAGGGATTTAACATACAATTAAATCACCCTACATTTTGGCATCTTGTCGAGGAGGCAAAATTAGTTGTAACTAAGTTAGGAGGATTTTTTAAGAAGCATTTTTCATTTAGGGTTAACTGCATTAAACTTAGTTGTAACTAACTTAGGAGGATTTTTCATTTAGAGTTAACTGCATTTAGGAATTTCATTTAAGTTTTTCATTTGCATATAGAAAACATTAAAATAAAACAGAACATCCACAAATCAAAAAACCCCATTCACTAAAACACACACACACAATAAAAATCCAACTGCAATAACAAGATCTGAAGAGCTTTGTGCTATGACGATAGAAGAAGGTCAAAAACCTAAATACTACATTCAAATTTTGTCTCAACTAATCATTAGGCTACAATTTTTAACATCAAAACTTCATGATCATGTCCAAGAATTGACTAGGGTTTATTTTTCAAACTTGGATATGAGTTTATTCATGGTCTTGTTGCACAGATGGATGCATTCCTCTTATACTTAAGAGAATGTTCATTTATTTTTCAATAGAATAGGACTCACAAATAAAAACAAGTTTTTGTGATTTCTAGGATAAATTTACAATTTTGTGGTGCATTAAGAGCCACCCATTTACTAACCCTTGGCAGGAAAATTTGCAATAAAACAAAAAATTGTGAACAAGGAGCTAAAGCAAAGATTAAAGAGCGATAATTTCAAGTGTTAGATCGACTCTTCTCATTTATTTTTTGAATTCAAAAAAAAAAAAAAAAATCGATTAATGAAAATCTTGAGTATGTTGTCCTCCTACGCTTTGTGTGATCTAGAGGATCAGGAAAAAAAAAATTATGTTAGTATTAAATAAAAAAAGAGTTAATTTTTGTTTTCATCATTTTAAATAAATTTGCTTTTTTTAATATATATATATATATATATATAACAAATCAAAATATAATTGTTTATTTAAACAAATTTTAAATAAATAAATTAATTAATCAAATTTAATTTTCTTTTGATTTAATTTAAAAAACGAAAAAAGAAAACAACACAACCAATTCATACAAACCAACGAAGCTGGGTTGGAAACATAAAACATAAAACATGAATAACTAAAAACCACATATAAAAAAATAATAAAACAACACATCCAAAGCTCACGTTAGAGGACAGGAACGATGCATTACAAAGAGATTTTCAACGAACAGTCCTCACACGCAGGTAAAAAATGAAATGGCGCCCGAGATTCTCCATGGCTTTGGCCCCCAATCGAACTTGCAAATAAAAACCGCATTCTGTCAAGTTTTCTCTGGATCAATGAATGGAAATTGGTATAAGTCAGCGCTCAATTTCATGGGCAGATCCATCTGTGTTCACTCTCTGCTTTTGTCTTATAATGATTGTGCAAGGTAGATTTTACCAAGGCAATGGTGGTCCTCATTCCTCACCTGCAAGATCCCCATAATTTAAGAGGGAAGAATCAACTAAGAGAAACAAAATTCGAAGAGAAATGATTATGTGAACCTCCAAGCAAAAGGAAATATGTAGTAGTTTTAAACAGTCATTTTAAAATGCATTTTGTGACCAATTGGAAGCGAATTTCTCAAAAATAAAACATGGGTTTTCTTTGTAACATGGTCAATTATGTCCTTAAAGATACATTTTCTCAAATTCGTAACCATTTAAGAGATCCTTGGGGTTATTTGGAGCCTTATTCTCCAGATTGCATGAAATTTTTTTTTTTTTTTTTTTTTAATACACCAGGAAGGATCAGAACTGTGACTGAAATATCTGATTTAGCTGATCTATAGGAGGTGGATCTGCCAAGAATAAATGGAGATCTCAGCCAGGAATCTCGAGAAATTTCAGAAAAGTGGTGAAATTAGAACATTTGGGATCCTGTAAAAAGGTCGCCATCATCGGATCTATGATCCACTTGTTGGTTAGATGGATGTGAGGCTAGATGGATTGCGAGGAGCGTCTATCGTATGGCGGTATATTTAATAATGGATCATCATGTGGGAAAGCTTTATATCTACTTAGCTATCCTTCCATCCCGATGATACACTCCAGCAAGCAAGCAAGCGATCCCATCTGCCCAAGCCTTTGGATTAGAAATGTTGTGAATCATTTTTCTTCTGAAAAAAAAAAAAAATGTTGTGAATCATACGAGAAGGTTATCAAGGATTTTAGAGGCACTTCTGTCTTTCAAGCCATATGTTTTCAGCAATACTGAAGGAAATTACAAGTCTATTGAGATAATTGATGTTGTTATGGTAATTGCACATGTATCCGATCTTTTAGGAAGGTCAAAGGCATGCATGCATGCACTATCTGTCATGATGAGATGCAAATGTGATCTAGAGTTATGTGCCAAAGCCTCATTAATTATTTCTCTTATTAATGCTAATAGCAAAGCACTTGCTTCCATTATAGATAACTCTGAATCATATGTTTCACATGTTCAGTATAGAGCAGGAAATAATTACTGGATAGAGCTTCTTATTCTAGAGTAGAAATAATCCATGAAGGCAAAAATATTTTATCTTTGAAATTTACCAATGGAAGGTGTGGAGGTAGTGTTATCCAATGATGAATTGCAACTGGCTTTAGAAGATGTAGACTATGATTTTGTGCTCAAATGGCCATGGGCACATTTTCCCAAGGTTGAAGAAAGAAGGGAAATTTTTGGAAGTTGATTTGGCCGCTTAATTCGTTTCCCATACATGTCAAACAAAATGGGTTCCATATCCAATTGATTTACCAACATTAGAAGCAAAGGCAGCTCCCTAAAGTTTGACTACTTATCACATCTAACCACTGGGCCACAGGGAGGTGGTTCTACTGAAGCTTTTACATCTCACACCCCAGTCATCGAAACCCCGATGAATTATTTTTAGGGTTATTGTTCGACTAAGAAACATGTGTTTTCATTTAGATTTACCAAGTTTTAATTTGGATTTTAGACTACATTTTAAAAGTCTGCAATTTTTTTGTCAATTTGTTTTAACGAAAAAGACCTTTCATAATTGTACAAACAGTTCTATACATGATCATAATATTTCTTTTAGTATTTCAGGCAGAGCAGTAAACAATACTATGGGATCAACATCCAAAGCTAATAAAATTCTGGAAATTTTTGTGTTGTTATAAAAAAAAATAAAAAATAAAAAATAAAAAATTGCCTTTTTAATAAAATTTGATCACTGCATTTTTTTAATCAATAAACAAGTAGGGATTTTCTCGTTTTTTGGAAAAAAGTATTTATTAATTCGAATATTGGATTGATTACTTGCATATGTGTGTACACCTAAATGTCCACATAGGATTTTTAGATGCAGGAAATGCACAATTCTGTAGCTGAAAAACAATTCTGCAGCTCTGTATTTAATTCAATGATCTATTTTGTGATAATGCATTCTAATAAAAACTCATGATTAGCATGCCATCTTATATGCCTACTTCATCTTTCACATTAGCATAATGTTGTTGTTACACAACATTTTTTTATTGTCCCTGAAATCCCCATCCCGCACATTGGAGGATCATTTCTGTGACTAATAAGAAGTTGCATGCCTTGCAAAGACCATCATTGCATCCCTTACCATGAGGAAAACATTCCTTCTGTTGACAATTTCCTTAGCAGACCATCAAAAACACATGTTTTTTCCTTGGTGCTAGTAGACTGTTATGCCCTCGCGCCACTGAGGAAGATTAACACTAGGCCACGCGCCCATTGGCGCTCTGTCCCAATGAGCTACCCGTGCCAACTTGTTTATGGAATTTTTTTTAAATATAGAGGCGAAATTTCTTTCCTAACAACTTCATGGGCCAGTCAGCTAGAGTGGTTCGATTGAATAACCACGGCCCCCCTCCTTTGGCCTCTTGTTTCCTCCTTTTGGGGAAACCTCCCAAGGGATAAGGCCTCCCTTCCACCATTGTAGGGATCCCAACCTCCTCCTCGCCCTCTATAAATAAAGCTATTTCCCATTGATACACTAGCTGAACATATTATAGTTGAAAGGCTAAAGAGAATTCCTAAACTGTTTGCTAGAAAGATAGAACGGAAAGACACCTTTGTCGAGAGAGCTTAGGCTTGTGTCCTCACCTCGTCCGAATTCCCCGACGATCCTTCGAGACGCGCTTCGACTGAACCCCATGGAAGAGACTATGACGTCAAGTCTCCAATTGTAACTCTTTCTTCTATTTATATATATACATGACTATTGTCTGATTCCCATCTTGTGTTAATGTGTTTTATTTGATGCAATATGCTTAACCTTCCTTGACTGGTTAGTTGATTATGAATGACATCATTGTCTTGTATGCTGCTCTTGTTTTCTGATCTTCGTGCAAGTATCCGAGCATTTTTGCAGAAGGATTGTGACCCATCGAGACAGAGATCAAGAGGCCACCACCTCTACAATGATGACAGCGTTGGTCTCCAGGTAGGTCAATCTACACCATCCTTTTCATTCACTAATTAGGAACCTACACTTTAGCTTGTCCCTTTGTTGCTAGACCCACTCTAGGGCTAGACGGATCGTCTATGTCTGCAGAGAGGATTTACCTTCCCAACAGTTGCCATGTCACACTCACGCATGGCTATTTTCACTGTTTCACAAAAATTTCAAATAAGCATAACTTTCTAATACGACATCGTTTTTCAATGATTCGTTTGTCGAGATCTAAACAATGATAAATCCTTCGTCATAATTTGAAACAATAAAAGAATAATAAATCTCTAACAATACATGTGATGGGCCTCTAAATTGGACATAAATTAAGGCCCATCTAACCTTTCTTAGACCCATCTACCTCTCTTATGCACATGAAAATATATAATAAATCTCTCCTTCTGCACTTAATAATGTTTTCTTATCCTCTAATATTTTCTTAGGAAGGTTTAAAGGTAATTTCATATTTTTTCCTAATATTGGTTATTTTTGTAGAATATTGGGAGAATATTTGGAAGATTATGCAAATTTGGAGAAGGAGATAATTTAGAGACTTTATCCCTGCCACTGCAAGATCAAGAGTGAAGAACAAATGAGCACAATGTCAGGAAATTATGGAGAAATATTGGAGAGATTCAAGGGGGTTGTCCACCCTCCTTAACTATCAAAGGCAGCCAAGCAAACTGAAGATGAAGTGAACTCAATCTTTGTTTACTTGGATTCAAGTGGACTCAATCACCCCAAAGATTATCTCCAGCAATTCGAGTTCCAAAGGTATCCAAGCAACTGAAGACGAAGTGCACTCAATCTATTTTTACTTGGAGTCAAGTGGACTCAATCACTATTTTCAAGGGAGCTGTTGGTAGCTACCCTGTAGAATAAATAGATCAGAGCTAGAGCTAGGAAGGATCCTTTGGTTCGATTCCATTCAGAACTTTTCCTGCAAGCCATTAGGTTTTTGTTGTTTAATACCTTCGGGATGTAATAAAACTGTATTTTTGTAATGCAATGAGTAGTAAGATTTTGTTTTACTGATATAGTTTCAGGGAGCGAGGCTCGTGGGTTAGGGCCCAACCCATGTGCCTCAGTTTTTCTACTCTTTTCATTCTTTCCTTTCTGTCATTTAGCTAGTTTTCTTTCTGTCATTTAGTTAATCTTGCTTCTGATAGTTTCATTGTTGTTTAGTTTTTTCTTTGAGTTTGTTGTTGTATTTTTTCATTTGCTTATGAGAGTAATATAATAGAGGAAAACCAAAAATTTGTGGATCAAGACCCCCTTCTCATCTCTGTCAATAGGGATCGAGGAGGGCGAACCTTCCCACAGACCCAAAAACTGATTTATGCACTATTTCTGAGATTAAAAGTAGAGTTTCATTACCATTTTCAACCTTCCTTTTTATATTACATTTTCACGCATTTGCCTATTTTTCGTGCATATACCAGCAGAGTTGTTTGCAGGAATTAGTGATAAAGCCCTAGAGCAACTTCGTGGTGCTTCCCTACTTAATTTTCCATCTTTGTACTCACAACCTAAGAATTTTTGTTACGCCCCCCATTCCCTCTTTTTCTCCGCTTATTATAACTACTGCACCCACCTTTTTCCCCTAAAATTACTTACACCCTTTAGCTCGCCTTATTCCTTTGTTTCTATTGGTTACAGTTTCCTTACTCATTTTAATGCAAAAATGCTTGAAAAACCATCAAATTTTGACCTCCACCTTTCCTCCTCGAACTTCCCGCTACCGTACATTGCAAATCACAAATCGCAGTGTTTAATTTCTTCCTTTAACACTTACCACTCCGATCTACCGATTGCGATATTGCGATATCGCATATCGCACTTTGCACCTTTTCCCTTTTTTCTTTAAGACTTACCACTTCCAAACGTTGATTGTGATATTGCGCTCACGCTCTGCCACTGGTCCCACTGCCATGTCATCTGCTACATCACACATCGCACTTTGGATTGTTTTCCCTTTTCTTTTAAGACTTACCACTATCCCTCCAACTTTGCGATATCGCACTTCGCACTTTGAAACTTTTCTCGAACAACACTACCGCTATCCCTCTAAATTTGCGATATTGTGATTGCGATATCACACTTCGCACATCGCAAATTTTTCCCTTTTCTTTTAAGAATTACTGCTCATATCTGCCGATTGCGATATTCCGATCGCACTCTGCCGCCGGGCTCATTGCCACGTTATTTGACTTATCGCATTTCACACTTCGTAGATTTTATCTCGTTGCATTTCACACTTCACATCGTTTTCCTTTTTCTTTTAAGACTTACCACTCCTATCTGCCGATTACGATATTGCGATCGCGCTCCGCCACTGGTCCCACCGCCACGTCACCCACCACAAATTGCAATGTTTATCCCCATCGCATTTCGCACTTCACATTGCTTATTTTATTTCCTTTAACACTTACTGCTTCTTTCCACCGATTGCGATATGATCAAAGCACTCTTCCACCTGTCCTACTACCACGTCATTTGACTTATCGCATTTCGAAATCCTTTCCCATCGAATTTCGCACGTCGTAGATTTTATCCCGTCGCACTTTTCACTTCACATATTTTTCTCCAGCGCATCTCCGCCATCGCACTTTTCATATTATTCCACTCTTAAGCATTTTTTCACTATAACGAAGTTTTATTAAGGTTTAAACCCCTCTTTCCACTTTTAAACCTTGTTGCATGTGTTAAGCCCTCCATTAGCCTCTTTAGCCCTTGTTTTCCTCCAAGCTGCAAATCAACACTTTTTCAATTAGAATTAAGTCATGGATAGGTTAGCTGCATGGATAGAAGCATCGTAGATAGACCATACGATAAGTAGAGTGCATTTAGTTGTTTGGCCAAGTTAAGTGTGGTTTAGAGTTAGTTTCCTTTCTGCCATTTATTTTCAGCAATTTAATTTAGTTTATTTCTGTCATTTCCTTTCTGCACATTAAATTAGTTTAATTTCCGACATTTCATTTCTGCAAATTAGTTTCCTTTCTATCATTTCCTTCCAGCCATTTACTTTTTATTTTTTATCATAGTTTAGGAAATAGCACCCTTTTGTAAAGTAGAAGAGGATGACATGAACAGAATGCATATGTTGTTTATATAGCAATGTTACCTCTAATTTTGTACGAACCCCGGGTTGATAAGGTAAAGTAGGGCAGCCCCTGGGAGTTGCAGCACTCTTGGTGCAATACCAGGGCTCACCACTTCTTGGCATTGTTGTCGGGGAGGTGTCTAATAGATGCTTTGATTATGTTTTATCATTATTTTCTACTTTCCTTTTTCATGTTGTTTCTAAAATATTGAAAAATACAAAAAAACTGATTTTCATGCGTCATAGGAGTAGGGATACTCAGAATTTGTTTTTTTTAAAATATCAACAACCCCCCCCACTTACATCCATGTAAGTGTAAAGAACCACATCACCATAAAAATTTTAAGGTAAAAGAGATGGATGGGTATGATGACAATGAAGAATATCTTATTGGGTTTCTCATTCAAGATATGGACATCAGTGTACATATGAAGGACATCCCTCCATCTTTCCTTCCCAACTTTCAAGGTATGAGGACAGAGGATCCGGAAACATTTCTCTTTGAATTTGAGATACTTTGTAGGTCTTATGGATACTTATCACACACTCAAAAACTAATATTGTTTCCCGCAACATTGAAGGATGGAGCTCTTAAATGGTTCATGAGTCTAGGTACTAATTCAATAAGATCATGAAATGATATGCAAAATATATTTCTAGAAAAATATAAAGATCGTGATCTTAGAGAAGAAATTTTTAGAATGAACCAAGAAGAAGATGAGAGCCTTGAGGATCTAATAGAGAGGTTCATGTTTAATGTTAAGAGGGAAAAATTACATCATTTAGGATTTGACACACTAAAAATCCTCTTACTTAGAACAATTAGGGATGAGTGGATCAATCTCCTTAATCTCAGGAGTAGAGAAGATTTATACCAACTGTCATTTGAATAAATTTGTGAAACATGCAAGCATAAATTAAGAGGAAGGGAAAGAGTAAGTAAGTCAACATCAAAATTGGTAAGGCAAGATGAACTTGGAAATTTGCTTGATAACTTTAAAACATAAATTCTTAGGAATCTAGGTGAACAAGTAGAAATGTTAAGAATGCAAAATGAGCTAAAAGAAGATGCTGATATTTTTGTTAGCCATGTAGAATATTATGCTACTAAATGTTGTTCGTCATTCCCCAGGTTTAATGAAGTTTACCAAGAAGACAATGGAGCAGGACAATCACCAAAGAAGATATGTTATGTAGCTCCAAGGAGACCCTGGTAGCCTAATCAAATTGATATGATGCAAGGACCCACTTCACAATTTCAAGATTATTAACATCTATCTCAAATTAATTGGGACACACTCCCTCTGTGGCAACCTTGGCCATCTCGACCCCAAAAATAATCTTGCCAACATGGTTGGAAAGGTCCTTATTGGGAAAATCCTCAACATCCTCAATATTTCCCTCAAGATCCTCCATACCCAACTCCATGTTATCCCTACCATCCACATCCACCACAACCACAGCCTTAATCACATCCATCTCATATATCCACCCCCACTCAACTACGATTTCCAAACCCTCACCATGAAGTATCTCATCCCACTTACAATGTTGAGGTACGACACTACCAAACATATCCTCTTGATCTAAATGGTCTGCATATTAGTTCAAGAAAGGTATTGCAAAGAAGATATTTTCTTAATGTCATTTAAGGACAACATAAATAAGAAGAAGATCCAAATGAGGAGATCAAAAGATCAAGGGCTACACTTGATGAAGAGTCGGCATTAGAATCAGATGTTGAGAAAGTTTCCTCATGTTTACTAGCATTTCCTCCATGTGTTCAAGAGAACAATCAGAAAAAAGAGGAATATTTGAATTTCATAATAGAAAAGGACATCCAAGGTGATCCAACTCAGCAAGTGGACCAGGGACATCACAACTATATTGACATATGGTTCCAAACAGTCATTAAGTTGCAGCAACACACTCTTCTCCAACAGTACTTAATACAATCCCAGTAAAATAAATTCATCTCTTATATTCAGGTACATGTCAAATCATGTACTTCAAGTGTGCACATGATTATATTCGTCATCTTGATGTGTACATGGCTCCATTGGAAGTATTCCTATACTTGAAAAAGGTATTTTTTTTCAAGTAGCGTAGGAAAATGAAAAAAAAGAAGAAGGAAAAAGAATAAAATCTCAAGTGAAAAACTCTTTTGAGGCATTTGAGATTGGCTCACTCATTGAAAACCTCCATGAGGTGGTCATTGGGTTGAAAAAAAAAAGAGAAAAAAATTCCTAGGTGAAAACCTCCTTTAAGGCGCCTAGGCAGACCTACTAGTGAAAAACCTCAATGAGGCAACTAGTAAGCCTTAATATATATATATATATATATATTATGCATTTCTCCATGTATCTCTCTCTAATGAATGAAGGTGCTCTCCAACCTTTGCAAGCTGAAAAACAACAAGTTGGCACAAAAAGAAAATTTGGTCAACACCTTGGTCAAAGGCAGTCAAACTTGGACTTCCTCCTCCTGTGCTCAAAAGCTCCAAAATGACCTCAAGCAGATTATCACATGTAGCTTTATAGCAGCTTCAGAACCACTGAAGACCACTTCAACAACCATATTAGCAGCTTCATTATCACCTGCAAAAACAAAGCAATGGTAAAGCTCAGGTACGCAATCATTTAACCCTTTCTTCGAATCTATTTTAGCTTAATAAAACATTAAAAAGTGTGAGAAGGAAATTTTTTTTATATAACCAAAATAAGTAGCAGAGCAACCTCAGCCTTATCTAGCAACTAGCCTCAGTTTTTTCACCAAGAGAAGGAACAAGACAAAAGTAAAAATGACTTGAGAAAGTGGGCAGTAAGCAGTTCATTGTAATAGAAGACAAGGAGTGGTAAGGGGTGACCAAGGATGAACTCAGTTAACAGAAAAATAATTGTGAGTTTATTATGCATGAAATTAAAAGAAAAAGAAGAAGAAGAAGGAGAAGAAGAATAAATAAATAAAAATAAAAGGTGGATCAACCACCTCTTGGCATGTGAAAAAAATTTGCTTAAGGCATCTGAGGACCTCCATGAATCACCTACAAAAAGAAATTCAAGAATAATAGCAAGAATATTAGTAGGAGGAGCAGCACATGGGCCAATAAACATAAAATGAAATAAGCCAGCACGCAGGAAGAACCAGAAGGCAAGAAGGATGAGCAACAGTTTGAGAAGGGGGTTGATGATGGGCCTCTAAATTGGACATAAATTAAGGCCCATCTAACATTTCTTAGGCCCATCTACCTCTCTTACGCACATGAAAATATATATTAAATCTCTCCTTCTGCACTTAATATTGTTTTCTTATGCTTTAATATTTTCTTAGGAAGGTTTAAAGGTAATTGCATATTTTTTCCTAATATTAGTTATTTTTGTAGAATATTGTGAGAATATTTGGTAGATTATGCATATTTGGAGAAGGAGATAATTTAGGGACTTGATCCCTGCCACTGCAAGATCAAGAGTGAAGAATAAATGAGCACAATGTCAGGGAATTATGGAGAAACCTTAGAGAGATTCAAGGGAGTTGTCCACCCTCATTAACTATCAAAGAAAGCCAAGAAAACTGAAGACAAAGTGAACTCAATCTTTGTTTATTTGGAGTCAAGTGGACTCAATCACCCCAAAGATTCTCTCCAGCAGTTCGAGTTCCAAAGGAAGCCAAGCAACTAAAGATGAAGTGCACTCAATCTATTTTTACTTGGATTCAAGTGGATTCAATCACTATTTTCAAGGGAGTTGTTGGTAGCTGCCCTGTAGAATAAATAGAGCAGAGCTAGAGCTAGGAATGATCCTTCGATTCAATTCTATTTAGAACTTTCGTTGCAAGCTATTAGGCTTTTGCGGTTTAAGACATTCAGGATGTAATAAGATTGTATTTCTGTAATGCAATGAGTAGTCAGATGTTGTTTTACTGATGTTGTTTCAGGGAGCGAGGGTTGTGGGTTAGGGCCCAACCCATGTGCCTCAATTTCTCTTATGTTTTCATTATTTCCTTTCTATCAGTTAGCTAGTTTTCTTTCTGTCATTTAGTTAATCTTGCTTCTGATATTTTCATTGTTGTTTAGTTTTTTCTTTTAGTTTGTTGTTGTAGTTTTTCATTTGCTTATGAGAGTAATAGAATAGAGGAAAACCAAAAAGTTGTGGATCAATACCCCCTTCTCATCTTTGTCAATAGAGCTCGAGGAGGGTGAACCTTCCCACAAACCCAAAAACTAATTTCTGTTCATTATTTCTAAGATTAAAAGTAGAGTTGCATTACCATTTTCAGCCTTCCTTTTTGTATTGCATTTTCACGCATTTGCCTATTTTTCGTGCATAGACTTGCAGAGTTATTTGCAGGAATTAGTTATAAATCCCCAGAGTAGCTCCGTGGTGCTTCCCTTCTTCATTTTCCATCTCTATACTCACAACCTGAGCATTGTTGTTACACCCTCCATTCCCTCTTTTTCTCTGCTTATTCTAACTGTTGCACCCACCTTTTTCACTTAAAAGCACTTAAACCCTTCAGCCCGCCTTATTCCTTTGTTTCTATTGGCTACGGTTTCCTTACTCATTTTAATGCAAAAATGTTTGAAAAACCATCAAATTTTGACCTCCGCCTTTCCTCCTCGAACTTCCCGCTATCGTACATCGCAAATCGCAAATCCCAATGTTTAATTTCTTCCTTTAACACTTACCGCTCCCATTTTCCGATCGCGATCTTGCAATATTGCATATCGCACTTCACATCTCTTCCTTTTTTTCTTTAATACTTACTGCTTCCAAACGCTGACTACGATATTTTGCTTGCGCTCCACCACTGGTCCCACCGCCACGTCATGCGCCACATCACACATCGCACTTCACATCGTTTCCCCTTTTCTTTTAAGACTTACCGCTATCCCTCAAACTTTACGATATTACGATTGCCATATCGCGCTTCACACTTCGCAACTTTTCTCGAACAACACTACCGCTATCCCTCTAACTTTTTGATATCGCACTTCACACATCGAAACTTTTACCACATCGCAAATCGCTCATCACAACTTTTTCCCTTTTCTTTTAAGACTTACCGCTCCTATCTGTCGACTGTGATATTGCGATTGCGCTCCACCACCAGTTCCACTACCACGTCATCTGACTTATCGCATTTTGCAATTCGTAGATTTTATTCTGTTGCATTTCGTACTTTGCAGATTTTATCCCGTTGCATTTCCCACTTCGCACTTCGCATTGTTTTCCTTTTTCTTTTAGGACTTATCGCTCCTATTTTCCGATTGCGATATTGCAATCCCGCTCCACCGTCGTTCCCACTGCCACATCACCCATCGCAAATCACAATGTTTATCCTCATCGCATTTCACACTTCAAATTATTTAGTTTATTTCATTTAACACTTACCGCTCCTTTCCACCGATTGTGATATGATCAAAGCGCTCTTCCATCTATCGTACTTCCACATCATCTGACCTATCGCATTTCGAATTTCACACTTCTTTTCTATCGCATTTTGCACGTCGTAACTTTTATCCCATCGCACTTCACACTTCGCAACTTTTTCTCCAGCGCATCTCCGCCATCGCACTTTTAAAACTATTCCGCTCCGAAGAATTTTTGCGCTATAACAAAGTTTTAATAAGGTAAACCCCTCTTTCCACTTCTAAGCCTTGTTTCATGTGTTAAGCCCTACATTAGCCTCTTTAGCCCTTTTTTTCCTCCAAGATGAAAATCAACACTTTTTCAATTATAATTAAGTCATGGATAGAATCATGGTAGACAGACCATAGGATAAGTAGAGTGCATTTAGCCTTTTGGCCAAGTTAAGTGTGGTTTAGAATTAGTTTCCTTTCTGTCATTTATTTTCATCCATTTAATTTAGTTTCTTTCTGTCATTTCCTTTTTGCACATTAAATTAGTTTAATTTCTGACATTTCCTTTCTGCAAATTAAGTTAGTTTCCTTTCTGTCATTTCCTTCCAGCAATTTACTTTTCAGTTTTTTTTATCATAGTTTAGGAAATAACACCCTTTCGTAAAGTAGACGAGGATGACATGAAAAGAATGCATCTTCTATGTATATAAAACTTTTACCTTACTATAGGGTAATATGATTGGGTGGTGGTTATTAAATATTCCTCTCAGGGCTTTCTAATGCCCGAGGCAGACAGTCAGATTAGCTATAAAGTTCACAAAGATACTGCATACATGTTCATACTAGTATATATCATCGACAAAGTAAGATGGATATATTACCTCTTTATGGACGGCAGATCCTATGGATAAGGCCAAGCAGCGAAGTAGATATCCTTCTTCACTAGCTCCAAATCTAGATCCTGCAATCAATCAAAGCACTCGCGTAATCTCTACAAGAGTATAGCTTCTTATCGATTAAGCTAGCATATAAGAAGCATGAAACAATGCAAATATAAGCCATTCATATCATGCTACATAGACGATTGAAAAAAAATTGTGACACTGATGCATTGAATGGACAAAACAGATATAGTTCTATTGATTTATAAAAAGGAAGATTACAACCGTCAGTTGCACCAATCCCTCCTCAATCTTCCAATTCCTCACTCTCTTTCTCTATCTCCGAGTGTGATGATTCTCAAGGCAGAAAGCTCTCAATGAACTTCGCCGATCTTCAAGCCTCACACTACAACAATGAAATTCTGCTCCACATATAATCAAACCTTCGACCTTAGACCAAGAGCCCACAACTCCAATTTATACTAGATGGAGAGGACAAACCTTGCTAACTCTTTCAACCTGTTCAAATCAAGAAAGATCTAGATGTGTCCTTTCCTTTCCTTTCTTTTGCCTTCCATAGGAGTTCAGTTATGTTTGGAAATTCCTAATAAAATGTTTGTGCCATTTAGTTTCTATTTTGAATTGATTCCCTTTTGAGAGAAAGCTGGAAATGCCAATTATTTTTCTGCAAGATATTTCCCTTTTCACATTTAAACACGGTTAACGATGCCCCTTGGTCAAGACAAAGCATTACGTTAGTCATTAACGCTCCCTTTGCATGGCTCAGGTGCGTTATAACGTTGTCTAGTTGTTTCTGGGGTGCGTTACCTTGGTAAAAATGGGTCTTGTCTAGGTCATTTTATTCCTTCCATGTTACCTTCTCCTTTGAGCTGATGAGGAGGTAATTTACCTTGTAACAAATTCCCCCTAAAGTGTGAGGTCAGAGACGAAGATGATGGTTGAAATACTTTATAACAGGTGTATTAGAATGAGAGTAATTTGGAGGACGGAGGAAACCTGAAACAACAACATATGTCAGAAAATATAGTATCTGTCTTGAGTCGGGCATTCCCATGCTCAATATCTAATCAACATGATTTCTCTAGAACAAAGATATGAACAACATGTCCACCAATAAGCATAACGTGAAAGTGTCTGTCATAATAGGATCAAACTAAGAAGTTGTCTCCAAAAACAATATTGCAACTTGGGAGAGGAAACACAGATGTAATGGTGTAACCCTCATTCAAGGTCTTGGTCGCCGCTTCACTAAACTGCATATTTCCATACATGTGAACGAATGAGTCATAGTCGAACATGCAGGAAATCGTCTAATTACCAGTAAATAAAAAAAATTGTTAACAAGCTCAAGGGTGGCCACCAATAATGATGATGGTCCCCAAGATGCACAGTACAATCTAGCGAGTGTGAATAAAAAGGAGTTGACTTCGAACACTCGTAGAATCATTTGATTGGGGGCCAATAATGAGAAATCCCAACCAAACAAAAGATGACCTGCCATTGATGTCTGCAAGTATCTAGGTACTGAAGTGTTTCTGGATCAATTTCCTAGATAAGATGTTGAAGTCGATAGGAAGAGATCTGTCAAAAGGTAGGCACTGAGGCGTCTTACATCAGTTGACACGAAACGGGAAAAGATGATTTTTTTTTTATGGAAATAATCAAGAGAAACTGGGAATAACTGATGACAAATAAGTTCTGGTATATGATGGCTTTGGTTGATACAAGGAGCAGTAGATAGTGGGATCCTCTTGAACAATAGAAGACACTCTAACAGGGTACTAGGCAGCTTAGGCCTAATGAACACCAAAGAGTATTTAGATTCACCAATGCAGGAACACTAGGAGATGAAGGCTAAACTCATAGATGGTAGGGTTCAGCTAAATGCGAAAGAGTTTTCTGGGAAGTTCTATGTTCAAGATTTTGTGCTGCCAAATCGACCTTTGTAAAATGTAACAGAAGAAGTATCCATGTTGTCCATTTTTTTTCCCCGTCTGATTAAGTTTAAGGAGTCCATACGGGTAAACTCAGTGATTTTTTCATATTTAGAGAGTTTGAAAAACACTGTAAAAGACAACTCCAGGGGGTAGCTTTGTCATGTTTAATAACGGGGCGCAATGAAGGGAGAATAGTAAGCCTGAAATAGTTCATTTTTTGTGAGTTATTCCATTGAATCCGGAAAAGTGATAAATCTCTGTTCGATGGACATCTACCCCATTTAGTTATGAGTATGAGGAGACGGAGTAAACTCAATGTTCTTTGTGAAATTTTAACGATTCTAACAAGGAAAAACTCGGTGCTCTCCGTGAAATTTTAACGAGTCACACGGAGAAAAACTCGGTTACTTTTTATGTTTAAAGAGCTTTGAAAAAGAAAAAAATAATGGCTCATATTCCTTTGTCGTGGTAGTTCAATGAGCCCGAAAAATGCAACTCAGGGTTTCTTTAGTTTTACAAGCTAGAAAAAGTCCCTAAAAAGAAAGCTCAAAACCGGGTCGAACATGGTCAGATGTGCATATAAACATTGACAACCCATCAGAGCATCAGTAACATATGAAAACCAACAGTTGCAACAAAATGTAGCATGAATTTACCAATTGTTATCAGACTAGCTAAGTGAGTCTTACCTCCAGAATGGTTATAAGAAGGCAACAGACCTTCATTTTTACTCTGTTGAGTGCTGTGATAGAGCTCTGGAGTAAAAAAGTGGTGAAACTTCAGCTGTCAATTGTGGACGAATTGGGCAACGGTTTTTCATTCCGCGAGATCCAAGTAAGAGCTTGAACCTTCCTCTAGCATTTCATTATGTTTTTAGTTCTTTTTGCTGGCTAGAAATATTGATTTTAGCAGGCCCTAAAAAATTTAAGCGGCTAACGCGGGTGCCTAGTGTTGTGCCCGCGTTAAACGCACTTCTCGAGAATATACAGAGTATTAGCACGCGTTGTTTGTCACTATAGCCCACGTTAGCCGAAAAATTTGATTTAAGAACTTGTTTTTTTATCATTCTAAAGTGTTTCAGCCAAAAACTAATCCACTGAAAATGTTGCTTGTGCAGGTGTGAAGTTATTTACCATGAGCATCTGGCACGAAAGAGAGCATGAGATGAAAGAACGTGAAATGGTTACGGATGCGGCTACTTTTCTAGTTCCCCACAGATGCGGATTACTGAAGTATGCTCGTTTAGAGCTGATGAGAGGGCAGGAAGACCTTCTGAGATGGATAATCTAGCAGTGGGATGACTGCCAACATGTCTTTCATATCGGGGGCAATGAACTCTCGATTGAGAAAGATGATATTTACTTTTTAACTGGATTGTCATGCAGAGGATCAAGGCCTAATCTGATAGGTTCCAGGGGTGATCCCTGCACTACTGCTAATTTGATCCATACCCACTGCATAAACAATACTGTGGAAGTAAGTAACCAGGTGCCTATTGCACGAGTGGCAGCGAGACCGTTGAGGTCTCTTTTGTGGATGATAGTTCGCATGACGAGGGCTAAGAGTCATCACGTAGCCTCCAAGGCCCAGGTATTGTTAGCATTGGATTGTATGTAGCCTCGGGTGTTTGACTGGTGAGAAGGTGTTCACCGAGTTCGTGCAGAGTTAACAGCATGTAAGACCTGAACCCAAAGAGAGTTTTGGTATGGAACACTGATCGTGTCTTTCATAATAGAGTGGGTGTCAACTATGAGGCCAAGAATGATCACAGATATATTGGGACCGTGGGAGCCAAGAGAGGCTCGTTGGGCAGCTTTGATACCGCGGACTGGAGAGGGTCCAATCCGTCACTTTTTTTATGATGGATTCTTCGAGTGGCTTGAAGAACAAATCATAATGATTGAATAATATCCCTATGCAGGGATGAACTATATAGGAGATCCAGAGTTGTTATTGCCCCCGGGCACTCAGTGGGACCTAGATGGTAAGAAAGATGTTGATCAGTGCAGTTTGAAGTATTTTTGTATCTTTTGAATGTTTATGCAATTTTTTTTTTTTTTAATGGGTGAAAATGTTTTTGACATGAAGCTTGTTGCTTGACACAACTATGGAACCTATCCGTCTAGCCGAAGCCCCTCATTATTTAAGGTGAGGAATGTAGCTACTTGGGGCTGGTGCAGCAACAGAGGCTGCAGCAGCCACCGAAGAGGGTGATGACACACAGATTTTGCATGAGCTTACTAGAAACCTGGAGGGTTTAAGGATAGGTGTGCCGCCTCTTCCCATGAGGGAGATCCTGATTCATCTGCAGTGGCATATAGTTGGTGTGCTGGAGAGATACTTGGTGCCTCTAAGGATGATAGCCAAAGAATTTGTTTGCTATTTTGAGCAGCAGGCTTAGTAGGAGTAGTGGATAGATGTGTAAATTTCATAGTGAAGCTTAGCGAAGCCAATTTTTTGTAAAGCACCCAAGTTTTGAGAATTTTTTTGATGCAACTTAACTGGACATGACATATATATATATATATATATACATATACATATTTTGGTGATTTTGTTTCCTTGTGTTTTTTAATGTTTATGTATTTTCTATGGTAAAAAAGATACACTCATGTATAACTCTTTCTATAACAAATGTGAAAAATGCCAATCTAACACATAATTTTCCAATGAATCAGCTAATGCATTAAATTCTCTAGGAGTGTGCTCAAACACAATGGTTTGAAATTTACGTTCTAGAAGTCGTGCCCTTAATAAATAAAATAATAAAACTGGATGACAGATGCGATAATGATTGTTTAACTGCATAACGACGAGTTGGGAATCTAACCGGACCACCAGATTGGAGATGGTGCAAGATGCAGCTTCCGTGAGGAGTTGTATCATCGACATGTATTCAGAAATATTGTTGGTGGCATTGCCCAGGAAGATTCCCCCAGAACCAAGAAGTTCTGACTCAGGTGTGTAGAGGACCCAAGCAGCTGACACAATGTGCCTAGTATGACGACTAGCACCGGATGTGTATCCAACGTATGATAAGGATGACGAACGCATCTGTGTAAAAGAAAAAGTGTGTATGAGAAAAAACACGCAAAAACACAAAATATCTAGACACATCAAACAAAGGCAAAACTGATATACATAAAATTACAAAGCATATGCCTAGTGGAGGCCTAGGGGAAATACTTCTTCAGATAGAGCCCGTTGCGGGGCTCTGCAAGTAGAATTCCATTACAATCCTAAATTTCATAAGCTCCTTTTGAGAGGAATTTGGTGACTATCTAAGGACCAAGCCATAATGGTTGAAGTGTTCCTGCCCCCAAGAGGTTGTGTCTCTGATCATAGAGTAGAACAAGATCACCCTCTTGGAAAGAACGAGGTTTGACAGATTTTTCATATTGAGCTTTGACTCGGCGCTGGTGAGCTTTGAGTGCTAGTGTGCAATCTCGACGAGTTTCGTCCAAGTGATCGAGCGAGAGCAAGTGCTCTTCTGTGGCAGTGGTTCTAGGTAGGAGTTCAACAGTGAGCTTGAGTGATGGAATCTCACACTCGATTGGGAGTACTGCTTCCAGGTCTAATGCAAGTTGGAATGGCGTGAAGCCTGTACTAGTTTTAGCCGATGTGTGGTATGCCCATAATGTGGAATATAACTTCCGATGCCATGTGGTTTTATGATTTCCGACTAAGTGAAGAAGCATGGTTTTTAGGATGCCATTTACAGCTTCGACTTGACCATTTGCTTGCGGGTAGTAGGACAAAGACTGATTTTGTCAAAAAACTAGCATGGAAGTTAATTCCATCATCATATGGTTCTGAAAATGTGATCCATGATCTGTGATGATCAAGAGGGGTACACCGAAATGGCAGATAACCTGATTGAATAGGAACAGAGTAGCGGTTTCTCCATCGGCCCTAAAAGTGGGAATGGCTTTGACCCATTTTGTGAAGTAGTCGATTGCAAATAAAATGTAGTTGTGTCCATCCACAGAAGTAGGATTGCATGTAACGAAGTCAATTCCCCATTTAGAAAAAGGGCCAATAGAGACAACTGGATGGAGAGGGGCGAGGTGGGCGCGCATTTTCTTCGTGAAAATTTGATACGAATGGCACTTTTGGACCATTGTGATGAAGTCTTTAAACAAAGTGGGCCAATAATAGCCTGCACGTAAGATTTTCTGGGCAGTATCTATGCCAGAAAGATGACTGCCACATGCCCTTGCGTGGCAGTCATTTAAAACGTGTTCTGCCTCGTTAAAAATGAGACAATGCCGAAGAATAGTATCGACACCACGACGATATAGAGTATCGTTTAGTACGAGATAGTGTTTCTCTTGGTGGCGAATACGATGGCGTTCGTCGGATGTGAGAGTTGGGCGGAAGAGTTGAGTTTGGAGGTAGACCAAGATGTATCCATACCAAGAATCAGAAGAATCGACTAAGTAGAGGGATTCATCAAGAAATGGATCATGAGCCACATCTTCCGGGTCGATTCTGGGAAGGTTCGAAAGTAATTCGGTGAAGGCTAAAGATTTCTTTTCTTTGGCAGTAGTGAATACCAAGTCAAATTGTTGGAGGATTACAATCCATTTGGAATATTTTCCTCCAATAACTTTTTGAGACAAAATGTGTCACATGGGATTCTCCAAAGCAATAACGGTTGTATGCCACAGTAATATATAGTGTCGAAGTCGGGTGACAGTGAAGACCACCGCGAGAGAGATTTTCTCCACATGTGAATATCGTAGTTCAGGTCCAATGATACCTTTTGACAAGTAATATATCACATGTTCACTATCGTCATCGTGAACTTGAACCAGGACCATTCCAAGTGAGGATGGTGAGGCTACCAAGTAGAGGAGAAAGTCACGTGAGTAGTTGGGGGCACTAAGAAGTGGGGCAGAAACAAGTGCTCGTTTCAAGGCGTCAAATGACACTTGAGCTTGGTCATCCCACAAATATAGTGTTCCTTTATTTAATAAACGCATAAAGCCTTTCTTCATCTCGGCATAGTTGATTATGAAACGACATAAAAAGTTTGCTTTCCCTTGCAAACGTTGGAGTTGCAAAATGGATTGTGGTGCGGGTAATTCAATTATTGCCTTAACCTTATCTGGATCAACCCTAATCTCGTGCTTGGAGACAATAAAGCCCAGAAGGTGTCCAGACTTGACAAAAAATATGCACTTATGTGGATTTAAACATATATTGTAGAACCTACACCGAGCGAAGATTTGTTTCAGATGCACGAGGTGATGGGATTGCTTCTTGGAATGAGCCAGAAGGTCATCCAAGTAAGCCTGTAAAATATGCCTAATGTCATGAAAGGTGTAGTCCATAGCCCTTTGAAAATTTTCTCTTGCATTCTTCAAACCGAATGGGAGTTTACGATACCCAAATGTGCCCCAAGGACAGATGAAGGCGGTTTTATGCTGGTCATATTTTTTAATCGTAATCTAGTTATATCCTGAGAAACTATCCATAAAGGAAAAAGATTCACATCCGGTGCAATCATAAAGGATCTGATCTATGAACGGCATAGGATAATTGTCTTTTGGACAAGCGGCATTCAAATCGCAATAATCAACACAGACCCAGATGGTGCCTTGTTTTTTTTCTACGGGAAGTGGATTGGAAGCTCATTCTGTCAAAGGAATGGGATAATGAAACCAGTGTTTAAAAGTTCTTCGACTTTAGTCTTAAGGGCGGTCGCTTTGCGTAGGTGGATAGGTCGGAGTCTCTACCGAACAGGTTTAGCATTGTCATAAACTTTGATTTCGTGCTCAACTATAGACGGATCTATGACGAACATTTCACCGCAAGACCAAGCAAACACATTGCAGAATTCCTTAAAAAGGGATGTGAATTGTGCAATTTCCTCAAGATTGCAATCTGCTCCAATCTGAATTTTTTCCACGACACCTGTTTTGACTGAGATATCAATGAGCATAGTCTTAGAAATATTTCCTATGTTCCCTTTCGAATCGATAGTTTGAACAGTCGTGTAAATGGAGGGAATGATCTTAGGTGGGTCAAAAGATGGGATTTGAGTAGTTATTGTGTTTGAATCGAACATCGAAGCACGATGGTGGAACTCTCCCCAAGGTCATTCTTCTAGAGACATGACCTCTCAAATAGCTTCGTCTGTAGGTAGGAATTCATCGAGGAGATCTATAGAAAGAACCGTGATGGGCATGAGGTTTGTACCATTGGTCGAAACCAAAGTTCTGGAGGGTTCAGATGTGATTTGGATGGCTTGATAAGCCAACTTGGTTGGAGAGAGTGGCATCTGATCTTCGTAGGAATCAATTTTTGAAGGCGCTGGTAGGATCCATGGGTTGATAGAGCCATCCAAATTTGTGGATATCATTGCAACCGTATGCAACCATATGTGGAACCTCATGCAGCGAGAGAGGAAATCATCCCATTAGGGAAGATGCCTTCAGAAGACCGGTACCAATACTGACATATGAGTCAGGAACACCTCCTACTAGGGTAACAATGCTACTTGGTAACGTGGAATAATTGGGGGTGCAAAAGTATAACCGATCCACTGTGACTATTTTCCCATCCAATGGAAAGAGGATGAGTCAGAAAACCGAAGAAACAATGGTAGTCATTGAGTAAGACCAACTGCGACCCAGCAACAGATTATAGTCGAGATGACGATCTACGAGTTCTATGTCCACTGTTATCATTTTCCAACTAAGGGAAATGAGAAAGCTATCAAGGTAGCCTTTTGGGAGGAAAGCGTGGCCATCAAAAGATTTAAGGGAATTCAACGATGGAGACAAAGTAGGAGAACCCAATGAGAGCCAGCAAGTAGTTGACATAACACAGGTCGAAGCACCTTCATCTATGATAGTACGATGGATTGGTCTCCCTTTCGACACAACCTGTACTTAGAATGCAAGTTGGTGCGAGAGGCAAGGTTTAGATTTCTCCATGTAAAAGATAGCTAGTGTAGAATCATGGGGGTCAATTCCACCAATGGCCGAAAGCAAGGCTTTCCTTTGTGCTGAGAAAGTTTGCAATACTTCGAGAGCAGACATAGCTGACGGTGCTTGTGCCAAATCTTCTACAATGTTGTAGTTTTAGGCGGCACGTGCAGAGGTGTTATAAGTCGTGCGTTGAAGTGTCCCTTTGGGGGGACGAATTGCAGGGTTAGTAGCAGGTCGTTCGATATGCGAATCATTGGGAGGCAGTGGATTTGAACTAGTACCAAGTTCTTGAGTATCAATGACAGGATTTCCATAGATTTTGGCTCATGTCTGGAGTTCAACACTTTATACGCCATAAATGGAGGATGATCCTTCACTGAAAGGATATGTACCACCATTGCCCCTTTGCGGGGGTTGTGGTGGGTTTGCAACCATGTGTTGTTGTTGCTGTTGTGGATTAGGGAAGGGATTATGAAGAAGACAGGTGTCCTACCAGAGTCCTTGTTTGTGATAAAATCTGTGCATTCCTGCAGCTGAGTACATTTGTATGTCAAGTGGTCCTCCGCACAGATTCTGCAAGGAAATTTCATGGGTTTCTCCTTCCCTTTGTCGGTTTTAGCAGCGTTTTTTTATTGGGATTATTCTGATGATCGGACTGCTCTTCCGAAGAAGAGGTATTTTTCTTATTCTTCTTATTCTTGCCACTAGGTTTTTTTGAAATTTGCACAGAATTTACTTTAGCGGTAGGAAGAGTAGTCAATTGGTTAGGGGCGATGGCAGCCGAAGATGGCTGGGAGGTTTTCTCACTAGGTTGTTTTATGGCTACGCCAGAGATTTCACCAACGAGACCGTCAGTGTGTGCTCCAGGTTTTTGAGTAGTGGGAGGATTCAGATTACCAGGGGCATGGGGGAGTAGATCATATAGCATGCCAAATTGCGAATAGATCAGATCTAAATGTTGTGCACGACGAATGGACTGATATTCTGTGACCGCACCGGACAGAAAAATGTCCTTATCTAGGGTTGGTAAGAGTGACTTACAAAACCAGTTAGATAAGAGATGATCCGAGATTGGAGCTTTGAATAGCCTCCTCCTATGTCTCCATTCATGAATGTGATCAGAGATGTGGGTGGCGGTGTCTTGGCGCAACGAGGTTAAGAGTTTCATGCCGGTTTCGTATCTAATAGGTAATTGGAAATTCTTTAGAAATTTTGTAGCTTAGGCGTCAAAAGTGTTGAAGGCTCCGTGTGGTAACTCAATGTACCATTTGGCAGCGTTTCCTGTGAGAGTGCGGGGGAAAAGTCGAATCCGGATACTATCATCCACCATGGAGTTAGAAACAGATCATAGATGAAAGGTGGTGACATGCGTGGCCGGATCATCCCCCTGTTTCCCGTCGAATTTAGGGATGTCAAATGGAATCTTGTGTGGTACTGGAGGCCATAGTGGGTTGTGGTTGATGGGATCATTGATCAGTTTGTAGATGTCGGGGATGTCTAGAGCTGCTAAAAATGGCAATTGCATGTTTTCCCCCGGATCTAGCCAAGGAAGTATTGGCTGACTATTCGGACCGTAAGGTCCGCCCATCAATGTGTTACCAATAGGATAAGTAGGACTTTGTTGAAAAAATTTCTCTGTGGGTGGGGGTGTAGGCATGTATGGTTGATGTCCGTAGGGTATATTGTATTGGGGGGCTAACAGTTGGTTGCCCCCAACATAAAAGTTTCCCCCTTGTCCAAATGGATTTTTGGGTTGGTTTACCCATATGGATGCAATAGAGCTAGCCAGAGGCATGCTACTATTCGCATAGTTAAGCAACGTCATAGACCCTATACCGAAATTTTGAGCACTTAAAGGAACAGTGTTAATAATGGGCTATCCCATTTGTCCTAATAATTGTAGGGGTACCGAAGTGCCCCCTGTCATCTGTGTGTTGGTGACACTACCCCTTGGCATAGTGGCCAAGGGGTTTGAACTCAGCAAAGGGTTCCAACCGAAAGGGTTGCTAAAAGGAACCGAAGTAGCCCCGCATATGGGAGCGGGCACTGTGGGTCCCTGTGTAGTCACCGTAGGAGTAGATCCCGAAGGATTCGGAGATCCACTAGTGGTTGTGGTGACCGTAGTGTTGGGACCAGGCATAGGCTGGCTACTGGGGCTATCAATTATTAGTGTAGAACTGACTACCGACAGGGAAGATAGTGGCGAACCTGGGTTGGTTTCCATTGGCATCGACCCCATGGGTTCCGGTTGTGAAACGGATGTTGGTGCAGCCAAAGACATATCTTGGCTTGGTGTAATCTAAACTAACAATGGCACCAACGGATCAGTGAGTGGAGGATTACAAGGAGGTACGAATCCTTCCATAAAAGGATCCTTTGGAAATTCCATGTGATATGGGGCTATGTGAAAATCATGGGTTGTCACTAGAGACTGCTCTTCTGAAGAAGGCACGGGTTCACCGAGACTCGACTCCTCCTTCATTTTTAATGGAGGGAGACGTGGCTATCATCGAGATAGACAGTGAGGGTCGAAAGACGCCACTATGACCTGCTTATTTTTAGCAAATTTTAATTATTTGTGATGTATTATAAAGTCTCAGTGATAGTAACCACACACCTAAAAATAAAGAGAAAAGAAAAAAGGACTTTCTAAAATCAATCAACAAGCAGCCAGAACAGGGTGGCCCTATCTGAGTACTACTGTTTGCTAGAGATGAAACCCAGTATCACAATAGCATACAGAGAGGGTTAGTCGTAAACATAGTTATGGTTACTCTATAGCTTCGCCCAAACCTCAAACAATAGGTGTAAGTACTCTCGTGAAGACGAGTACCCTCCCAAAGATCGAAGACAGAGTAGGTCTGTCTATTTTAGGTACTAGGACAGCCTGTCCCAGTCACCTCGTGTAAGTCCCTAAAAAGTTTGGCAACTAAAGATACCTCAAATCACAGACATCATCAGGGGGGTCACAGTCGTAGATAGCACGCTATATGGGCAGAACACCTAGATCCCAGATCTAGTTTTGACATCCCCGAAGGGAACCCCAATATATAGCATGCCCACTAAATGCACTCGAAGGTGGGCTACCTTCTCATGCACCTTGGTGTTGTCTCGCGCTTAACTCTGGTGGTAGTGGAGTGGTCCCGATAATATGAGTGCAATATGATTTCACTTATTAATGACTCTAGTCTCAAGTTTAGGATCTTGGGTGATTTTATCTCTTCTCCTACCCCAAGATCCTAGCCTAAACTATTGTTGGTGTGAGCTCAGAAAAATTTATATGATTAATTTTATTATCGCTTGATTCTTAATGTACTTGATTATTAGTCTTGTGGAGGGGGAGTGGACATATGAAATGTGATGAGACTCTGACTCAAAAAACCATGCAGAAATATGCTCTAAATATTCAATTCAATGAAGATTTTTTTCTACAAGGAGATATTTCTTTCAACATCCGTGCACCAAAAATTCAAATAACACAGTTCAACTTTAAAGATTCAGACATCTATCTATCTTCTCTTAACAAATTTTTAACCAAAATTTTTCAGAATTAATTCAGCTAAGTTCAGAAAACTAAATGAAAATTTCTTCTTCAAAAATTAGATGCGATTGACATTAACTTTTTTAAACAAGAAAAAACGACAGAAATGCTAGCTGGTAAACAAGCACAGGGATCCAGCAAGAGAAGCTATTCTGATGGCCAATAACTCCACAGCCAAAGGGAAACACAACATGGGTGTAATCAACAAATTTTGGCTGGGTAACGCTAGCAAGCAGAGGCTACAAAGCGTTAATATTAAGACTAACGCATTGTATCTGAGCATAGACCGCATTATAACGCTCTGAAACACTTACAGGGGAAGCGTTAATCAAGGTAAAGCTACACAGATGGCTAAGCAGGGTCTAATCTAGACTCTGTGAGCTTTTGAGATGTTCACTAAGCATATAAATTGGTTGGAAGGATATGTGAACAAAAGGAAAAAGATAAATTCATAGGAACAACCCGGAAACTTAGGGTGTACTCCCCAGCGGAGTTACCAATTCTGCTATAGGGTAATATGCTTAGGTGGGGGTTATTAAATATCCCTATCGGGGCTTTCTGGTGCCCAAGGCAAACAGTCAGAATAGCTATAAAGTTCACAAAGATACTGCATACATGTTCATCCTAGTATATATAATTGATAAAGTAAGATGGAGAGATTACCTCTTTATGGACGGCAGATCCCATGGAGAATGCCAAGCAGCGAAGCAGAGATCCTTCTTCACTGGCTCCAAATCCAAATCCTACAATCAATCAAAGCACTCGCGTAATCTCTACAAAATTATAGCTTCTTATTGATTAAACTAGCATATAAGAAACATGAAACAATACAGATCTAAGCCATTCATATCATGCTACATAGACGATTGAAAAACAATTGTGACATTGATGCATCGAATGGACAAAACAAATATAGTTCTGTTGATTTATAAAAGGGAGGATTACAACCGTCAGTTGCACCAAGCCCTCCTCGGTCTTCCAATTCCTCTCTCTCTTTCTCTATCTCCGAGTGTGATGATGCTCAAGGCAAAAAGCTCTCAATGAACTTCGTCAATCTTCAAGCCTCACACTACAACAATGAAATTCTGCTCTACATATAATCAAACCTTTAACCTTAGACCAAGAGTCCATAGCTCCAATTTATAGGAGATGGAGAGGACAAACCTTGCCAACTCTTTTAACCTGTTCAAATCGGGAAAGATCTAGATGTGTCCTTGCCTTTCCTTGCTTTTGCCTTCCATAGGATTTCAGTTATGTTTGAAAATGCCTAATAAAAGGTTTGTGCCATTTAGTTTCTATTTTGAACTGATTCCCTTTTGAGGGAAAGCTGGAAATGCCAATCAGTTTTCCGCAGATATTTCCCTTTTCACACTTAAACACAATTAACGCTGCCCCTTGGGCAAGACAAAGCATTACCTTAGGCATTAACGCTCACTTTGCATGGCTCAGGTGCGTTATAACGTTGTCTAGCTGTTTCTAGGGTGCGTTACCTTGGTAAAAATGGGTCTTGTCTAAGTTATTTTCTTCCTTCCACGTTACCTTCTCCTCTGAGCTGATGAGGAGGTCATTTGCCTTGTAACACACCTCTAAGTTTGTACGAACCCTGGGTTGATAAAGAAAAGTAGGGGCACACAGTTTGAGGCCCTATAAGGTCTAACCGACACTTTATATTTAAACCCGTTCAAGGGGCACGCAGTTCGAGGCACATAACCATGATCCAATATGCAGAGGCAGTGGAACCATGATTGAGCCTCATTTCCAGAAGGGCCAAATTTTCCCAGTGTCCAAATTGGACAAATTTTATACCTCCCAGTGACCCAAACCTGATGGTGGTGTTAGTTTCTGCAACAGAGATCTTGATTTTTCGGCCATTTTCTCGAATGGAATGACGGTGTCAGTTTCAGCGTGTGGACAGTTGATTTCATGTCATTCGACGCCACGATTTTGATGGTGCATTCGGATCTAGCGACTAATCATCCTACTCTTCAGTCAGCATCGTATTTGAGGTATATTAAGTGTTTTTTCTATGTACTTCATTGATATTTGTTGTGAGATGCTTTATGTCATGTCGATTCCTTCTTGATGTATGATGCAGAATCTTTATGTTTATTTGTTGATGTCAATTCCTGCTTGATGTATGATGCGTAATATTTATGTTTATTTTATGTGGTATGTATTTATCATGGATGGTGATTTATTTTGTGAGATCCCTTTGTTGCCTTGATGGCGGGATACTCTTTGTCACCATGTGTAAATTTGTCATGCTGATAGGAGGTCTGTATGAGTGAGAGTTCCCCACAGCGGAACGTCTCGTGGAGAGAATTTTCCATACATGTTTAGGGCCCATTTCCTTGTATGACAAGTCAACAACATCCAAGTAAACCATAACCATTTACATGACCAAATGAAGCGGCCAACACCATTGAGACACTGAGGCCCAGAGACGTAGTCCACACTGGATGAACTCCGTTATTAAACGGCTTGAATTTTTGTTGTGTGATTTTTGACATGTTTTCTTCTTGATTATATCTGCATATGTGTTCATTAATGCTTTGATAAAATGTAATTCTAACACATCAGATGAAGCAAAAGGCCTTGGTTAAAAGGGTAGAAAAATTCAACCTGAATCAGTCTAAGACATACCTTCGTGTTTTTTATTAACAAACCTTTTAGGACATCAATTCTTGAAGATATTTCCTTTGTAATAGAACTTCTATCATGATTTGTATTGTGAGGTATCCTTTATAACCCTTGAGCATCAATATTTCCTAAACAAGGAAAATATAAAAGAAGGATTATTATCATATAATACAAACACATCTAGATAAGAGAGGGAAACCAAATATAAAAGATAATGCAAGGAGTAAGATACTTATCTTTGGTAAAATGGTGAGGGCTCCCTCTTAATCCAAACTTAAGGGATACCTATAAATTTATGAAAACAATTCAAAAATGTTCTACCAAATCATGTTAGGCCTACAAGTACTAGAAATCAAACATAAAGGAAAACAATTCAGAATAGAAGACTAAGAGAAATAAGAGAGATAGAGGATGATAGTAGTGTAAGTCCTTGATTTTTTATTCTTCAAAATTTTTCTTCTTTGGTGTTTCTTCATTGGAAATATTAGCTTGATCCACATATTTCCATTTATTCCTTGTATTCTCAGGACAATTGTTTTTATAGTGACCCATTTTGTGAAAATTGTAACATTCAATCTTGGATAGGTCTATCTTCTTCCTTGGCCCTTTAAACTTCTTGAAGGTTTCTTTATTCTTGTGATGAGTGGAATATGCATTTGAGATGTTCTCTTCTTCATTCTCTTTGTTGCTTACTAATGATATTCTAACTTCTTCTTCACTAAATACATTCCATAATTGTTTGAATGTAGGAGTATCCTTCCAATTGTTGATCCATGATGCAAAGGCACTCCATGATGTTGGTAATCCTAGAAGAGAAGTAATCACGAGATCCTTTTCACGTATTAGTTAATACATTGCTTGGATTTAGTTTCCGATTCTATATATCCTTACAAATAAGGATGCCACAATAACATCTTTTTCCATCTTCATAGTTGTTAGTTCATTCTTAAGTCTTGCAATCCAACCAAGGTTCTTTATTGTGAATAATTTTGATAGGGCCTCATACATTTCTCTAGCAGAATCTATGTTAGATATATATGGAATGAGATTGTCCTTTATTCCATCCACTATTAGACTCATGGCCAATATTTTTGTTTCTCTAAACTTTGCTTTCTCTGCTGCACTTGATTCATCTGTAGGCTTCTTTACTTTTCCTTTGACTAGATCCAAGACTTTATTTTTCTCTAGGATGAGTATCCTCTTTTTTCATGCCCTATAGTTGGATGCTCCTTCTAGCTTTTTTTCTCACTTCAATGAGTTAGATATGGTTCTTAAATATCATAGGATTATCCCCTTATATTATCTCTTTTCTTTGATCACCCTTATTTAACTTCTTAAGAATCCTTATTATCCTTATAGTATATCTTTGGGCTTCCTTTTATTCTTCTTCTTCACCTTAGCTCTGATACCATGTTGGAAAATCATAAAGGTAAAAATAATTTCTTTATGCTGATAATTACTTGTGATATTCCTATGTTCTTATTAACTTTCTTATTTTCTTCTTTTATCTTGATTCATCAAGCAATTATCAAAACCATAACACGAAGATCAAAGACACTAGATGTAGGAACACATCCAAGGAAAAACTCCTAGATAGGGGAAAACCCAGTCAAACCTCTTCCTTCCGTAGTTTCATAGGAGAATATGAGATAATCCAAGACTCTTTGACCTAGACACAAACTTCTTCCAATCACCAAGTCAACCCTTCCTTCCTCTTCAGATGATAACCTTGCAGCAGGAACTTTGACCTTGCAGCAGCAGAATTTTGACCTCCCCAACAATAGAACTTTGACCCAGTAGCAGAACTTCGACCTGCAATAGAATCCATAATTTTGACCCCTAGGAGTAGCCCAGTAACTTCGAACGTGTGAGAAAAAGATAGCCCAAAAATTTGATTTTTTTCTTCCCCAGCAATTCTCTTCATTCTACTGGAACTTTGCACTTTTCTTGCTTGTCCTTGTTGTGTATAAAACTTGTTGAGTGATACTCCAAATGAATCAAACTGCACTTCTATAAATAGCCTCTTTTGTAGGTCAAATTTTCCCTAATGTAGGCTGACTTCATCAAGTAAGGGCCAACTTGGTGTGGAGGTGACAAAAGACTTATTTGACTCTATAATAATTCTTTTTACATGATACAAAGCCCAATAAGGGTCTAATAAATGGGAAATGACTCTAATGACTCCATATAAAACATAAAAGTCCTCAATCGGGACATTGACCTATAAAATAATGACCCAAGCATGAAAATCATGCTTTAATAAGTCATTTTAATAATATTAAAATTTCTTTTGATAAATACAATTATTATGAATCAAATAAAATTATGAAGACCAGACCTATTTACATTCTTCAACACCTATTAGGTCGTTTCAACCTCTAAGGGAGTGACAGGTCCATGGTACATCCGTCAAATGGCAGGATTCGTGTAAAATAATGGTGGAACGAAGTCAGGAAACAGGGAAGACTCCGAGCCACATGTCATGGTATAAGGGTACCTATGATGAGGGAATCCCACACATGGGTGTATGAATGCAGGAGGGAAAAATCATGGTACATGAGTTACCCCAACCTTTTTTTTTCCACCCTTTTTCATATGCATTTTTCCTTTTATTTTTTTTTATTTCTTTTAATTGCTCTGGGCTCTAGGGAATGAGAGCATGATGCACATGATAAAGCAATAAATACCCCCTTAATTTTGGTTATTTCATCGCCAACCAAGGGTTGGGATAATAACGGGTTCCTTAATGATGTAGGGGGCACACATAAGGGCCCTAGGAACTAGGGTGATGACCATAATGATAAGGGGTAGAGCTCATGTTTGGATTTTCCCCACATGCTATTTTTTTATGTCCCGACCATATTTTGCATTTTATGGTACATTTCCTATTGTAAGTGGTCATATTATGCTTTTAACTTTATTTTAGCTGCATCAACCTTTGGGGCATCATTCCAAGTTTGACCTAAAATGTGGACAAGGGCAGGGGGAGGCTAACCCCTTGTGGACACAATGGAAAAATGTGGACCCAAAAGGGAAAAATGTGAAAAGTGGTTATAATGAGTGGAGGGGAGTGATGTATATGGTGTTGGGAAGCAGGACCATGCAACTAAAATTGAGTTTTCCCATGTAGTGCCACTCCTAAAGCTAGTATCCAATAAAGGAGATCCCATGGGACTAGGATACAAGATTAACCACCAATTAGGGATGAGGGAACATGATTACAATCCAAGCCTATTATTTCCATTGAATCCCCCCACTAATCCATGTCCAAAAATGTCCAAGGAAAGCAAGCAAAAATACCCAATTACATAATGAAAATGCATAACTTCAGGGTTGGAAGGCTCACCTTCAAACATACGATCATAACAGATGGGTGAGGGCACATCATGGATGGCTTCGGTGGCAAAGAATGGTGGCACATTGAGCTATCAGGTGGTTGCAAGGGGATGTTGGCTCTCGATTGAAGACAAATATAGGAGAAACATTCTCCTATAGAGGTCACCCACTAGTGATGGGTAACATACACTATGAAGAATATTCTAAAGGGGTAAATTGTAGCTCATATTAAGGGTCAAATGGGTCAAATTTAACCCCCCACTAGTTATCAGGTTGTGTTATAACCGAGCCATTAGGAGGAAAATGGGTTCCATTCTATTCGAGTGCATTTTGTTCCATAAATGAGTAAAATAGATTAGAGAGAGAGAGAGAGAGAGAGAGAGTTTGTGTTCTACAACAACCCACGAGCCACAGTTCTCACTCCTTTGTATTTGCACCATTTTCCATTTAAAGAAATAGAGAATAGAGCAACCTCACCTTCCGATTGGGCCTTCTCCCAAAAAGCTTTCCCAGGTCATATCTTGTGTTATTATGGTTTGTAAGAGATTTATTTTATTTATTCTATTTTTTTTCATTTTTATATTATACATACATAAGAATAACATAATAACTTAATAATCTAGAAATCTAAGGAAACATTAGCATGCATAGTATAGATTTTATATTTCAGTAATTTGTGATGAGTTGTCTAATGGAATATCCATGGAAATGTAAAAATCCTACATCCACCCTTCTTCTGTTGGCAGTCTACAAATCACACATCCACCCTTCTTCTTCAAGCAGACTACAAATTATACATCCACCCTTCTTATGCTGGCAATCTACAAATCACACATCCACCCTTCTTCTTCTGGAAGTCTACAAATCATACATACACCCTTCTTCTTCCTTCCTTTACCCTTATATTTTGTTGCAAATGAAATTTTGAACGCCTTAGTAGCACTTTTGAGTTTCTTCCTCCAATTCTCATTTATAATAATTGATTGTAGATATTTTAAAATTCATGTTAATGGAATCAAAATCTTTTTTATTTTTGGTTTAACCCATGGGGATTTGAACATTAAATCTCATAATTTACCTAATACTTTATAACATGGCGATCACCAAGCGAGTTGCCCCCCCAATGGATTTAATGGAATCAAAAGTTACTTTCAATTTTTTAACACAATTATCAAATGATGGAGGTATCATTTTCAAATTAATAACTAGCATATCCTCCTCATTTATTTCTTTGGCAATGGCTAGAAACTAACATTGTTTGTCTTTAAATTTTAGCAATTGGTTTGAAATTGAGTTACCCATTCCCACCTTAATGAAGAAAAGAATACTCTTAAGGTAAAAATACATACCTTTGTTGAAAGTTACATGCATATCCTTTAATATTGTCCACACTTTGTAAGAATCCTCTACATCTTGCACTTTTAAGAGCATGTCACTAGTCAATGACAATTTAATCAACATTAACCTTTTCTTTAATTTTCTGTCATTTCTACTTGTTGATCCTAATCCTTAGGATCACTCTTCTCTTTCCCACTAAACACCCCTAAGAAACATATGGAAATCATAAATTGCTTCCAAACATTAAAGTTTCACCCATTAATTTTTCTATAGGATCTAACATGATGTTTGATAAACTCATCGTTTTCCTTAAAAATGTGAAGCACTAACCACCAAAATTCTATAAATATTACCAATCAACTTGAGAAAATTACATTTACCTCCACACTGCTATGTCCCTTTCTCAACCATTATCAATCAACACCACCATTTTTCTACTAATCTACTACAATAATTCACTCATGTAATAATTATGTGGATATGAATTTTATAGTGGGGTTTTTCGTGGTAACATTGTTCATTTTCATTGTCTTCAACACAATCTTGAACACGTGTCCCACCTAATTATTTAAGTGTAACAAATTTCCATGGTTGTATTTGGTTAATCACTCAGCGACTTGTACCAGCAGACCCAGAGGAGTGGCGACGAGTTATGATGTCGCTTGCAGGCCGTGGGACTCCACGTGACCATCACCTGCAACTTTTGTTACTGATTTTTTTGGGATTGACCTGGGATACTTCCACATAGTCAGTCCACTTATGCAACCAAGAGACATAGTTCTAGACACAATTTGAATCTCGCTAACATCGCATTCAAGTCATCCACAAAGTTTTTAGGGGTCTAATTTAGTCGGAAATACAATCCAAACGATAATGTTCATTGGAGGAAAGATTTAGGTGGCTAAAATATTTATAAGCATCCAATGCATACAACTTACAAGCGTACATAACATCTCATCTCATCTTAGGCTTTGGAATTTTCAATTCCTGAGAGGCTCCCACTCCAACATAATCTCTCCATCCCTTAGAATTTTTATTCTGTAGGAAAACCTAATTTTCTTTGCATTGATAACTATATTTATATAACTACAAAATTACTCAATAAAGCATTAAATTATAAATTTATTTTTTCAATTATAATTATAATTTTATTTATTTATTTTTCAATTTTATGATGATGATGGTGATGGTTAACGTCCACTGAGACCAATCTTTGGTCTATCGGACCTAAAGAAAAGAGTTATTTAGTTTGATTTAAGATTTTATTCCTATGCTTAAAAAGCTTGGAGAGAAGCCTCCCGAGCTCACTATAATTTTGACATCTTAAAGGGTTAGGAAGGTCAGTATTGCAACAAAGATTATGAAATTGAGCTCTAATGTGGTTGTAAGTGGGGCACTCTAAGAGGAAGTGATTTTCATCCTTGATGTTCATATTCTCACATAGATGGCAGATCCTTTCCATCCATGGTGTTTTAGGAACTGTCCAACGACCTGTTTCACTATGGAGCTCATGAGAGTTCGTTCTAATCTTGGCTATATTAATTTTCTTCTTTGAGCTAGTTAAAATAGAGAGATACTTTTGATCTTCTAGGGTGGGGTTGATGACCTCCTTATAATATCTTAATTTTCTTTTAGCTGCTATATCTTTCTCACGTCACATTTTTTCTTTGAACTTAGAAGTAACAATTTTTTTAATGCTATTAATGTTTTGCAATGCAACATTCTCATCGATCTCCCAATGGTTTAACCAAGCCCTGGTGTCTTTATACCAACCTCTTTTAAGCCTTAGGTGGTTTTGGTTGGAATTTAAAGCTAGCTTAGGAATTCTATGGTCTCCTATGCTATTGAGCTTATGCTTGTACAACAGAAGCCTAGTCATAGCTAGGCTCTCGATAGGGGAAAGACCCACTTCTATAAGGAGAATAGGATAGGGTGTATTGTTTTTAATTTTAAGGTTATAAGTTATAAAATGCTTCTGGATTTGCTCAATCTTTCTCCAGGATTCTCTAGAGATGTTGCAACCCCAAACCTCACATCCATATAAGATAACATGAGTGACTAAAGTTTCAAAGAGGAACTTCTTTCTATCCCACATTATGAGGTTTGTTGTTTTACAATTATTTTCAAGACCATAATAAGCTTTCCACCCCCCATTAATCCTTTTCTGAATGCTATAGTTCTAGTTGAGCTTGTGATGAATATCAATTCATAGGTACTTGTAAGAAGACACTTCCTCCAAGTTACTATTGTCATACATAAAATTAGCGTAAGTGTCCTTCTTGGATTTGATAATCATAACTTTTGTTTTGTCAGTGTTAACAGACATACCCATTATAGAGCAGAAATCCTTAATAAGTCTAAGTTGCTTATCAAGATCAGATGGACACCTTGCGAGAAGAACAATATCGTCAGCATATAGAAGAAGGATGATGACTATCCCAGCTAAGATCGTGCCAGCACATCCTGCTTCCTTTAAACAACCTTCTAGCTTGTCAATGTAAATTCCAAATAGGGTAGGGGAGAGGGGGAAACCTTGTTTAACTCTGATATTACACTTAATATCTTTCGACCACCCCTCATTGCTCTTTAACTTGGCAATTACATTCTCATATAACCTTATAGCGTCCGCTCTTAGCTCTAAAAGAACATTTAGATCTTCTAATCTATTCCATAGTTTGTTTCTAGGAACCGTATCGAAAGCCTTTCTAAAGTCCACAAAGCAACATAAGAGATTACATTTATCATTGCAGCATTCCTCCACAATGGTCCTAAGCATAATGAGGTGGTCCGTTGTTGAGTGCTGCCTTCTAAATCCCGCTTGGCCTTTAGCCCGCTTACCTTCACTTTCAAGCCAAATGCTCAACTTCTTTTCCAAAATAATACCATATAACTTGGCTAAGAGAGGGCTGATCATAATTGTCCGATAATTAGAGGGGTTATTTGTATCCTCACTTTTAAAAATATGGATAATGAGGCTCTGAGTCCAAGGTTTAGGGAACCCTTGCTTGACCGCTTGGTTGAAAAGCTTGTGGATGTGGGGGATGAGGACAGGACCTCCAATTTTTAAGATTTCCACCTGGTAACCTTCAATGTCTTTAGCTTTCCCATTTTCCAGGCATTTAACCCAAAAATCAATGTCTTCTAATGAGAAACCTTATTTCATTTTGAGCATGGTTTCAAAGTTATCCCTGGCATTTGGAGATTCATAAAGCTTTTTAAGATAGGAATTCCAGTCGTGTAAAGAAATTTTATTATTATCTTTAGTTTTCCTAGTTAGAATTTGCCTCCAGAATTTCTTAGGAGCCACCTTAGAGAGGTGTAAGAGATTCTCTTGTCTTTTACGAATATATTGCCTTTTTTTCCTTTTAGTTAGGGCTTTGTAGATTTTTATCTTGTCAATTTTGAGAGATTCATCAACAACTTCCTTAATTTATCTCCTCGCACTTTTACAATCTTTGTCATACCATGGGTTGGTTTTGTTATTTCTTTTATTACTTGAGACTTCAATTGAGAACTTGTTAATAGAATATGAGAGGGTTGTAGTAAAATTATGATTGAGGTCATCTATGTTGTCTATACTAGATAAAGGAAGCAAATTAGTTTTTAATTCATTTAGAAAGAGATCGTTTCTATTTGTATCAAAGATTAAGTTCTTTTGACTATAAGAATTATCTTCAATGGGATCTCTATGCATGACAAAATTGAGAGTTAAGAGTAAAGGCCTATGATCAGAGTTAGGCTCGTGGTCGTCTAAGATGTCAAAATTTATTATTTCGTTGTATAAAGGGAGATCGAAAATAACATAGTCTACCACGCTGCTACCAAGCCCATGGATGCAAGTCATCTGGCTAGAATTGGGCCACTTCTTTAGACCGTTGCAAATTATGAGATCCTGAGCACTACAGAGCTTAACTAGCTCTGATCCAAACAAATTATCCTCAAGGTCCTCAGAGCTCCTTTTGTACCGGCTAGCTAGAGTAAGGTCTTCGTCTAACCAAAGAGGATTGGGGTTGGAATGATTGCTTAGAAGAATAGCTTGGTTGCTTGAAGTTCGAGCGTTAAAGTCACCCATTAAAAAGATATTACCTTCATTCCATAGGCTAGAAATATCATTCTCTAAACGATTGTAAGGGCTATTTTTATCTGGATTCTTTTTCTTATAGAAGTTAGAATTAATGGGGGAATAACAAATTGCTATGTTATTTAATTTTATATATATATATATATATATATATATATATATATTTTTTTTTTTTTTTAATTTTTAATCACTAAATTCTTATATAGTTATTTTTGTATTTTAAAATTTAAATATAATAAAATTTATATATTTTTAAACATGATGTAAATTTGATTTTTTTTCATGCTCATGAAATTTAATATTGAAACTATCTACATAAACTTCAAGGCGTTAAAATAAACTTTTTAAATTATTGATTTAACAATTACATATTAAATTATGAAGAAATATTTCGGTAATAATCACATTACAATGAACAATGTCGATGCGTTTCAAACCAACCACACTGGTTGGTTCAAAATGCATCGACATTATTCATTGTAATGTGATTATTACCAAAAGATTTCTTCATAATTTATCGATGGATCACAGAAGCCAAAAATATATACATATTAAATTGTTTTTTTTTTTTTTTTTGTAAGTCAGAAGCAGTATATTATATCAAAAAACAGAGGTTACATGAGTGTAAAAAAGGGCTTGAATTCCGATAACCATGGAGGGTCACAGGCCTGCTCCTTTGCATGCTGACATCTAGACTGAATAAACCCTAGCTATATAAAGCTAAGCTATTGCAGAAGCACAGTCCAATGAACAAAACTTCAGGCCAACCACGCAGGGTTGCCTGTGAAAGATAAAAAGCTAACTGAAGGTCTACTGTAGGCATGATAATAGCCTGGTACATACTGATTAAAACAGGAAACAGACAAGAAATAAACCAGAGAGAGAGCACAGACATCACAGAATTGGATTCGAGGCCTCAGATTTTCCCGCAGCACTGGGACTCGCCTCCTCACCACCTTTCGGCTGAATTATAGGCTTAAAACGCCGAATGAGGGTAGTCTGTGAGTCATCCGCTGGAATTTCAATGGATACATTGAGGACATGGCGGAGATATCAATCGAAGCGGCGAACAAATTTGTCCAAAGCCTTGCCTTGCATGCGTAGTTCTTCTGTCAGTGAATTGAAGGAAATTTCCAGCTTGTCCAGTCGAGCGGTGTTCTTGGTAGAGGCCATGGAAGTTGCAGCGAAGGTCTCCTTGACCGCTGCTCCCTGCATTCCAATTTCCTTTGCCAGCATGGTTTTCATCTGCCAGGCAACTTCCTGGGTTTGCAGAAATTGGGTGTTTCGAGTAGAAGGTGTCCCTAGGTCGACCAACCAGTCGACCTCCTCATTGATTGTGCTATCATCAATCCAGGCCCGAGACCTGTCCACCTCTTCCTGCGGCACTTCGATCATTTGCTTCCCTCTTTTGGAGACAGAGGCTTCGTAGTTTTCCTTGGCCCGCTTGAGGGCTTGCGATGCCTTGATACTGCGAAGGTTGTAGTCTACCATTGAAGGCGGGTAGAAGAGAGCGGATAACTTGCCGAGAAAAGGATAACCGAGCTGCGACTTTGAGCGTAGATACCACAAGGCTAGATAGGAAATGAAAATGGGAGAGCAAGGCTGCTCATAAATAGAAGGATGGGTAGTGGGGAGTGAAATTCCAATTGAGATCCATTTAATGCTATGATGCATGGCAACTTTCCATCTGAAACTACTGCCAATGCCAGAGCAATAAGCAAAGATCGTATGCTTCTGAGTAATCCTTTCGCATGCTCGATACCTCCCTTTGATCCGTTGTAAGGATCGGTTACCCTTACGGTTGTCCTCTCGAATAATGGGCTGCCATTTCCGAGAAGTTCTTGGTGACATTTCCGGGTTGTACCGTCTGACGTGATTAATCAAATTGGGTGAATTCATGAGCTACTCATGATTAATAAGCTGCCGACCGTCCTCCACGGTAGTATCGGCAGTGAAGTCTTTCCTGGATATGATTTTACACTGATCCCTAAGCTCTTCATGCATTAGATCCTGCCAACACGTGTCATGGGCTTCAACAGGGTGCTCTATCGCGTGGTTAGCTAGATGGTATGCTAGCGTATTGGATTTTCTGCGCACATCCTGAAGGATGATACCACTTAGGGAAGCGAGGTGCTACGCGATGAGATCAGTAACAACAGCTAGGCGCCAGTTCTTTATGGCCTTACTGGGCTTTGTTCCATGTTGTATTTTTCGGATGGTTGTAATGGCGAGCTGGGAATCACCCTCTACTATGGCTAGTCCTTTTCCAAGCCGAATTAGGATCTGCAGCCCTTGCTCCAAAGCGGCGAATTCCGCTTCATTGTCAGTGGTTTCTCCTAAATCTCTGCAGTAGATATGTAGCATTTCTCCCTTCTCATTGCGCAGGACTCCTCCCAACCTAGCAGGCCCTGGGTTGCCTTTTGATGCCCCGTCAAAGTTAAGCTTGCAGTACCCCGGAGGAGGATTTTGCCAGATTGCGGGAGAGGGAGCGGTTCGGAGGGTGTTCTCATGCATACAGCGCTTCGCCGCTTCAGAGAGGCCAAAAATAGCCAATATCCAGATGTCATTGGGAGACAGTGAATTTGCTTTCTCGGTCTTACAGCAGGTAAGAGTTGTTTCTTTCAAACCCTGCATAATGATAATTTTTATTTCATCGGGTTGTCTGAAGCTACGTTTTTGAAAGATACGATTATTCCTTTCCTTCCACACCGTCCATATCAAGAAACCAGGACTTAGCCTCCACAAATTGTTTACCATACAGCTGTTGGAATAGTGTAAGCGCCAATTGGTGATAGTTTCGTTAATGGAACTTCTACTCCAGTCCTTTTGGTTGAATATGCTTTGTATCCACTCCCAAAGGTTGCTAGTCTAGACACATTCATTGAATAGATGATTCATCATTTCCTCTTGCTCCTCACATAAAGGGCATCGGGATGGTCCTGTGAACCCTTTTTTTATAAGATTTTCCCAGGTTAAAATCTTCATGTTCTGAAGAAGCCATATAAAAGTCTTAATTTTGGGCCATAGGTTACAGTTCCATACATTGTCATACCAGGCTACCTTATCCTCACTGTCCCTGTTTTCAATATAAGAACGGGCTTCTTTGAGGTTAAATGAACCTCCATTGAGATTTCCCCAGCGAAGGATATCCAGCCCTTGCGTTGCCCTTATTATTATTTTCCTCATAATGGCATTAAGGATATTAAGGAGATTCGACATTTGCTCATCCGATGGGGAAGGGATTAGACTCCATGTCCTCCAATGTTGTTGACCCATATCGTTAGCCTAGTATTGATGCACTTTCAGCTTGCCATTGTTCTGAAACCATTGCTGCAGAGGGTGTAGGTTGGGATTTTCAAGCTTCGGGAGCTGTTGCTAGGCATCCTCCCAAAACAGGGCATTGTGACCATTCCTAAGCTCCCAGAAGTAGTGAGCCTGTATGATATTCCGGTTGGCTCGGGCTAGATTCCATATTGGTGAGCCTGCAGGGGTGTCTGTCATCCTTACGAGCTCCTCATGCTCCCAGTGCTCCGCATATTTGGCTTTCCAGATGCGCACCCACGGGGTCTTAGGTTTCGAAAGCCATCTCCACTAGAGCTTGTCTCTGCAAGCCTTGTTGATTGATCCTGGATCCTGTAGCCCCAGCCCTCCAAGGCTCTTAGGTTTTCAAAGCTAATCCCAACCTGCTAGCGCCCACTTTGTTTTTCCTGAATTACCAGACCATAGAAAGTTTCACTAAATGCCTCTGATCTTCTGAAGGACTCCCTTAGGAGCTGGAAGGATCGATAGCATGTATTGAGGAATAGCCTGGAGGATAGCCTTCGTCATGACCAGTCGACCAGCCAAATTAAGGACACGATTGGTCCAGTGATTACAATTGTCTGCTAGCTTGGAAAGAAGTTTTTCCCAATGATACTTTTGCCAAGGTTTGTCTATGAGGGGCATACCCAAGTATTTGGACAGAAGATTGCTTCTTTTGAAACCTAGGATATCAGTCAAATGTTTATGAATAGACAAATGCATGTTAAAGAAGAAGACAGAGGATTTATCAAAGTTAAAGTCCATACCAGAGGCTCGACTGAACATATTTAAAATACATTTCAAACCCTTGGCTTCCTTCACAGTGGGGGTTCCATGAAACATGGTATCATCAACAAACTGTTGATGAGTGGTAGTTGGGATGTTGCTTAAGGGCTGAAGACCTTTTATCATATTCTTTTCCTTGGCTGATCTAATGATTTGACTGAGGCCTTCTATGAGAATAACAAAAAGGAAAGGCGAGATGGGATCCCCTTGCCGGATGCCCCTTGAAGGAAAGAAAGGTTTGGAGGGGGCCCCATTGACCAGAATGGAGTGACTGGGAGATCTGACCATAGCTAGGATGATCCAGGTGGATATCGGTGGCCACCCACCTATTCCATTTGGACCAGCACCATCAATTCTTGCAGCTTTTCACATTCAGCACAACTTACTATTTTTAGCAGGTTTTCGGATCCTCCACTCTCGGAGCCGTTTTGGGGGCTTAATGATCCAGGTGGATATTGGTGGCCACCCACCTATTCCATTTGAACCCCCATCTTCAGTTCTTTCAATTTTCAAGTTGCAACAAACTTACTATTTTTAGCAGTTTTTCGGGTCTCGAACTTCCGGAGCCGTTTTGAGGCCCTAAACGACGTTTTTTAGGTATCGTTTTACCAGCGAATTGGAACATCCAATTCGTCCTGAAAGTTTTACCAGCACAGAGATCGGATGCCAAAGTTACGCCCCTAGGAAGTTGAACCACCAATTTACCCAAACGGGCGCCCACAATTTTGGCGCCTCATCTCCTACAGTTAGGTTTTTGGACGTTTTGAATTCTACATTGTTTCTCAACAATAAATAGGCCCTCGAGCCTCATTGTAGCACAGCTTCGCAGGTCCGTAGCCACCACATCTCTTCTCGCAGATTCTACACGCACCCTAGCTATTTTATTTCCATGTTGTCTCAGAAGCATCTTTCCTTATTTGATATTAATGAAATGAAGTGTTATTTCCTACCGCATCTCTCGTATTTATGGTTATGTGTTTATTCTCGTGGCGTTCTCGCATAAAATCCGGACTGGTATCGTAGGATCGCTTCTTCTTTGTTTTTCTTTGCATGTCCCCAACGCGGCCGTGTATAAGGAGTTAGGCTCGATCTGGTTGAACCCTTGCAAGATCAGCCTCGCAAACCCCGACGACATCCCATGGCGAAGAAAAGAAAGACGAGAAATCAACAAGATCCGATTGCAAATACTCCATGATTGCTCGAGGAGGCTCGAGAAACAAAGGAACGTGATGATGGATAACTTTGCTCAAATCCTTCAACGATCGCTTCACATATGGCGCATCTCACATCCAATGCCTTACCCGAGGCGCCACTCCCTTCAAGGTACACGTAAACTTTGACATTCCTATATTTGAAGGCCAAATAGATGCAAACGCCGTAGATAGATGGTTAAATTTGCTAGAAGGGTATTTCTCGGGCCATGATTTCTCTAACCGAGAAAAGATTATTTTTGCACTTCTCAAAGCCGCCCCCCATGTCAAACACTGGTGGGAAACCTACTGTGAGCAAAAGGACGAGGGGGAACCCTCTCTGTTCTTGGCCACACCCACTTGGAATTCATTCTGAGACGACATCAAGGAACAATATTACCCTGTGGGGAGCTATGAGGACAAGTACATCCAATGGACCACGCCGCGGCAACAAAAGGATCAAGATGTGCACGAACTGACGAATCTGTTCCATACCCTACGCACAAAGTTGGGTATTAAAGATTCAGAGAGACATTTGGTGCTCAAGTACCGCGACTGTCTGCACAAACACATTCAGGAGGAAATGGAGTTCCTCGACATTACATCGCTTGGCACGGCATATCGCTATGCCGCCAAGATCGAGCAGAAATTTAAGCAAAAGAAGCGAGACTTTGGATCTGCGAATCCGAAAGGTGCCCCCGAACCTAAGAACAAGGGGCAAGGCCAAAGCAATGCGACTCAGAACAATACCACAAATCCAAAGAAGGACACAGGGAAGTGGTGTGAATTTCATAACAGCCCCACTCACAGCACAAACGAGTGTCGGGCCAAACAATTTTTGGTGGCTGAACTAAAGGCACCCGAATCAGATCCATTTTCTGATCCTGAGTTAGAACCAGACAAAGGTAATGACAAAGGGAAGCAGATCATTGATGCGGATCCCAGTGCCATTGTTGCCACCACCAAGATCCAGAAGGAGGGTCCAGAGGATCCAGAGGAGGGGGAGCGCCTCTTCCAGTCGCAGATGTGGGTGAAGGGTTCTCCGCTGCAGTTTCTCGTCGATAGCGGAAGCCAAAAGAACCTCATTTCAGCAGACGCCGTGAAGCGGCTCGGCCTACCAACCATAGCACACCCGCAACCGTATACCATTGGGTGGCTCCACCCAGGGAGAGATCTCCGCATCCGCCAGCAGTGCCGAGTTCCATACAGTATCAAGCCATTCACGGATGAGGTATTGTGTGATGTTGCTCCTCTTGATGTAGCTGATGTATTATTGGGCCAACCATACTTATGGAGACGACATGCTGTGTATGAGTCTAGGCCTCGTGCTGTTATTATTACTTTTGGAAATAACTTGTACAGGATACCGGAGGTAGTACCGCCTCCTGCCATCTCTTTGACTACTGCAAAACAACGCAGTAAGATTGTTTCCCAGACCAGGAAATTCATTTTCCTTACAACTCGCTCACAGGGAAAGAATAATATTGTGGCCACATCCTCGAAACAGGGCTCCTTTTCACGGCTGCAACAGATGGACAAAGTCATGGAGGAATACGATGACAATTTCTCCTCACTCATAGAGGTTCCTCTACACTGTCAGGACAAGCACTCCATTGATCTGACTCCCAATGCACCACCACCTGATGTTCCCATACATCCTGCAGCTACACATACAGAATCCAAACATGTATTGTATGAGGCTGATGAAGAAACCAAGTTTACTAAATGCATCCAGCATGTCCACCCGCAGGTCCATGACATCTTCAACACATCTAATACTCAGTTCAACAGAATTTGCCCCATCTCATGGAGGATCTCAATGCAATGGGGACCATTGCTTCCTAAGGAGGGAGGAATGATCCAGGTGGATATCGGTGGCCACCCACCTATTCCATTTGGACCAGCACCATCAATTCTTGCAGCTTTTCACATTCAGCACAACTTACTATTTTTAGCAGGTTTTCGGATCCTCCACTCTCGGAGCCATTTTGGGGGCTTAATGATCCAGGTGGATATTGGTGGCCACCCACCTATTCCATTTGAACCGCCATCTTCAGTTCTTTCAATTTTCAAGTTGCAACAAAACTTACTATTTTTAGCAGTTTTTCGGGTCCTGAACTTCCGGAGCCGTTTTGAGGCCCTAAACAACGTTTTTTGGGTATGAAAGCGCCAGCGAATTTTCTAATAAAATTCGCCCCGACAGCTGTAGTCCTCGGATAGATCTTTCTAACGAGCTATTGAACGCGTCAAACGAAGATCGGGTGCCAAAGTTATGCCCCCGGGAAGTTGAACCACCAATTTACCCAAACGGGCGCCCACAGTTTTGGCGCCTCATCTCCTACGGTTAGGTTTTTTGACGTTTCAAATTCTACATTGTTTCTCAACAATAAATAGGCCCTCGAGCCTCATTGTAACACAGTTCAGAGGTCTGTAGCCACCACATCTCTTCTCAGAGATTCGCTACCAGCACCCTAGCTATTTTATTTCCATTATGTATGTAAGCATCTTTCTGTTATTTGATATTAATGAAATGAAGTGTTATTTCCGCTGCATCTCTGTATTTATGGTTATGTGTTTATTCTGTTGCGTTCCTGCATAAAATCCGGATCATAGGATCCAGGCCATCCACCTATGAATGAAGCCAAAAGCCTTGAGAACTGCTTCTAGATAACTCCAACTGACCTTGTCATAAGCTTTTGAGAGATCTAGTTGAATGATCATGCCGGCTTTCCTAAGTGATTGCAGAGTGTGGACCATCTCATGAGCCAGAAGGACATTATCCATAATTTTTCTGCCCTCCACATAGCCTGATTTTTCTTCAAAGATAATCAGAGGGAGTATAGGCTTCAATCTGTTGGCCATGACTTTTGATATGATCTTGTACAGCACATTGCAAAGCGCTATAGGCCTAAATTTGGAAGGGGTACAGGCATCAGCTTCCTTGAGAATTAGCGCTACAAACGTGAAATTTAGGGACTTGAGAATTGAAGAGGAGATTCTGGAGTCCTCAAATACTTCCCAGATGTCTTCCTTAACCACATTCCAGCAGGCTTTGAAAAAATCCACGGTGAATCCATCTGGCCCTGGTGCTTTCCCATTGGCCATTTCTTTAACCGCTTCTTCCACCTCCTGGAGGGAGACTGGTCTGTCCAGGGCCCTGTTTTGTTCTTCTGTTATGAGGTTGGGGATAGAAGAAACCACTTCCTTAAAGGCTTCATGTCGATCAAAGACTGGTTCTATTGCAATAAGTTTAAAATGGTTTCGGAGTTGGCAGGTGATGTCTTGGTGCGAGTAGAAGACATTCCCCTGCTCGTCCTTAATTCCGGTGATTCTGTTATTGCATCTGTAATCCATAGCTGATCTATGAAAAAAATTTGTATTTCTTTCTCCTTATTTAAGCCATTGAATGCGAGATTTTTGTTTCCATATAATTTCTTCCTGCTTGCATCTTTCATTCCATCTTTGCATCAGTTCCCTCTCTATGTTGATTGAATCCGGTGAAATGGTTCCTTGAATCCAGTTATTGTGGATATCTTCCATTTGTTGCTCTAGGTTTTGTTTGTCTTCAAAGATGTTGCCAAAGACTTCACGATTCCAAGTCTTGAGCTTGGTCTTGATGAATTTTAGCCTGGCTTGTAGCTTGAACATCTTCGTTCCTTCTACAGCTAGGGGTTCCTTCCACCATTTATTAATATTGCTGGAGAAATCCTTGTGAGTAAGCCAGAATCTCTCAAAACGGAAAGGCTTGTTTTTAGGAATACCTAGAATGGAGGCCTGGAGCGTGACAGGCTAGTGGTCAGAGCCCCCAGAGGGGAGGATATCGGAATCGATAGTGACCCCTTCTATAAGAATGTTGTCAGAGACTAGAAAATGGTCAAGCCTGGAGGCAATAAGCTTGTCTCCCCCTCTTCTGTTGGTCCAAGTAAAGATGCCATTTCAGGGAGGGATGTCCACCAAGTTGACAGCTTGAATAAAGGAGCTAAAGGCTTTGGCATCATTACTGAGCGCTCGTGTACCACCTTTATTTTCATTGAGAGAGCTTTCATATTAAAGTCACCCCCGTAGATAGCTCTAGAATTGAGGTGTCGATGATGTAACTTGGTGAGATTTTCCAGCAGCAACAACTTTTCCTCTGGTCGCTGAGGACTATAAACATTAGTAAACATAAAGGTGCCTTTTTCCCCTATGATCTGCATTTCAAGGGACAAAAAAGCTTTAGTGGCTTCAGCATTGAGAAGATCAAGGGTTCCAGGGGTCCAGAATATAGCTAGACCTCCGCCAGTACCATTTCCTTCCATTGCTAGGTGTTCAAGATGTTTACCTAGGCGTTTACCCAATTCATCTAATTTATGATTGGAACATTTGGTTTCCTGGAGGAATACCAAGTCTAGTTTTTCTTGAGTACTTTTATTTTTCAGGAGACTTTGTTTTCTTAGGCTGCCCAGTCCTCTTAGATTCTAGGAGAGGACTTTCATAGTTGAATAGTTCTTAAGATGAGAAGGAGAAAGCCTCAAGGGCTGTCATCTTTCCCGAATTAATCAGTATCTGACCCATTTCGTGAAGTGCATCACTGTTGGATCTTCTACCCCTTTTCCTCCTATGCTTGAGACTGGCTTGTGTGTGGTGGAGTTTCTGTGTTTTTACACCCAGGCCTTTGGTCGCTCCTCTGCCTCGTTTCATACCTTTTAACGTTGAATCCTGTCTAGTCAGGAATAGGTAGTTGACCCTGTTGATCTCATCCTCTGGTATTTGGTCTATTCCTTTATGTTTCCATTGCTCAAATATAGAATTGAGATCTAACCCTTCTTTCTCCAGGATATCCCCTAATTCCTGATCTTCCGTGTCGAGTTCACTAAGGGCCATTTCCTCATCCCCCTCCTCATATTTTTCATCTATTGCACCTGAGAACGGTTCTGAAGTTGTGATCGGCTCCCTTGGCTGGGTGCCATGTTCTGCTGCCCCGGTGGCTTGCTACCCTGCAGCTGGGGTTTGAGCTATCTTCTTCGATGGAGGGTCTTCTCCAAGTATTTCAAAGGTGTTTAATGTTTCGGTGAGCTGATCATCCATTTTGGGTGTAGTTTTGCGATTGGCTCGATGTTTACCAGTAGGTCGAATAAATCCATCCGAAACCGAAGTGGGTTTCTCTTTGGCTTTCTCGGAAATCTTGTTCTGAGGGAATTCTCGAATTAAATGCCCATGTTCATGGCACTTCTGGCACCTAAAGGGTATCTGCTCGTAATCTATGGTTTGAAAATAGACCTCATCCCTGTATTCCAACCACAGACCCTCATGCAGAGACTCGGATACATCCATTTCAACACGGATGCAGGCATAGGAAGTGTACCTTTTTTGAAGAGTGGCTTCAGAAGCACGAACAAAAGTTCCCAGGGTGTTGCCAATTTGTTCCAACACCGCTGGACTCCAATAATCGATTGGCAGGGAGAATAACCGGATCTAGACTGGAACTTATGTGAACGTCTCCTGTTCAGGGGTGAAGTTGGGTTTCCAAGGCCTCATATAGAGGCCCGCTGAGGCGTAAAAGTAAGGTCCACCCTCGAAGATCCGATCCTTGTCTTCCAGATTTACGAACACCACCGTAAAGAAGCCCTTGGCTCCCATGTGTAGCTGCACATCTCCCCTCGGCTTCCAGACTTGCTTGATCCATTGACAAAGGGCTTTTTCGCTGGGCCAAAACCCCATGAATTTACAGATCACTGCATGAAAAATCATGTGATCCCTGTAGGCTTGCAGATATGGGTCATTAATGATTACCCTAAGACTTTCCTTGGTCTTCAGCTTGCAGCAGCCGCGGTATTTCTGGTGGATTTCATTGTCCACTGACTCTTTCAGAGTTGGTCGATTCAGGTATGGGTTGCCATTTGTGTTCTTGTCCGAATCTGTAACGTCTTCTGGAGGATCGGCTTCCTATGTGGGAAGCACTTTGATCGACTCCTGTGTTCTTGGGGTGACTTTAGTTGGATTAGCGGTGCGATCGGCTAGGATATTGTCACTGTCCTTTGTTCTATTTCCTGCAGCTGTAGAGCTTGCAATCTTCACACCCTCCACCGGAATTTTCCCTTGTCAATCGTAACTTGCTTGAAAGTGGGCGCTCCAGGGGCCCGTGACCTTCCCATTTTCTGGGCCAGAGCTAGCCCTCTCTGCCGCAGATCTTGGAGCAGATCTATGCTCCTTGCCTGAGTTCAGAGCGTGCTGCCGAAACCCCCTACATATTAAATTGTTAAATGATATTTGTTTTGATAAAAATAAATAAAAAATAAAAAAATAAAAAAATAAAATTCACAGAAACGGTTATGGATTATATTAATTGTTGGCCTAATTTCCAGATTTCAAATTACAATGAGGGGGGGTAGTGCCCAGAAGATATCAATAGCCAGTATTGCAATGGCGTTTGTGAACGGCTTCCAGCTTTTTATGTCTACAGCTATGCAATCGATTCCTGTGATTTCCCCAAGCTTGAAAATACAAACAAACTGATTCAAAAGCAAGCAGTAAAACATTTCCACTGACAGATTATGGTATTGGATCCCATGTTTCATCCCCGTCTCTTGTCATTACCCTAATAGAGATAAGGGCAGCTTTATTAGCTTCAAGATCTGCGTCTTTGTTGTTATCCCTCAACACATGGAAGAAATTCAGGTTTTGAAAGGATTTCCCCAAGCTTCTGATTCTAGATATCAATCTTGCTAATCTTAGATCCCGAGGGGAAGAATTTGACACCATGGTTTTTATAACCACTTGGGAGTCCCCGAAAATATTAGCCTCCTTGATCCCTAAGTTCAGGAGTTACTTAAGTCCTTGAAAGTGTTGGAAATATTGTCATTTATGGCAAAGAAGGCAGCGCTGAAGCAGAGGAAGGCAAAGGAAGCACAGTGAAGGCAATGGAGGCACAGAAAAAGCACTAGAGGCAGCAAGAAGAATGTCAAAATGTAATAGTCATAGAAGCACAGTGAAGAACCGTTATCGGAAGGTAGAGACAGAGGCAGAGCGATAGAAGCAGCAGAGGCAGAGACAGAGGCAGAGAGCCGTTATAAAATTCTAGGAATCGCACACTTCAAACGGCATTATACATATAATATAAAACAAATATTATTCCGGGAATCGCATGACCCATTGGCAATGTATACATATTTATCTGTTATATATATGTGTGAAGCGCATCATATAAACAATAGTCAAGGCATATACATTAATATATATTTAAGTGGAGCGCGTTATGATCAATGGTAAGGAAGTAATATACGGTGGGACCCCTCCCCAATCACAATCGCAGCATCACAATATGAGCCAATCAGAACATCCAAACAAAAACTTGCGATTGCGATTGAAGCCCAGACCCGATGGGTGTATAAACAGTGGTTAATACATATTTGAAGTCCAGCATAATCGCATCGGAGATTATGAGAGCATCGGAACATGCAACAAAGAGTTGTGATTGCGATTGGAAGTCCGGACTTGATTGGTATATAAACTACAACTCATATATAGCTTGAGTTCCAAGTCTAATCACATCGGCACTGGTCAATCGCATCGGAGAATATAAGAGTTGCGATTGCGATTGGAAGTCCAGACCCGATGGATATATAAACCACATTTCATATATAGCTTGAGTTCCAGTACTAATCGCATCGGCAAATCTTATTGAACAGTGACCAGTCGCATCGAATTTAAGCAGGGCATCGGAACATACAACAGAAAGTTTGCGATTGCGATTGGAAGTCCAGACCTGACAGGTTTATGAACCATATTTGATATGTGTCGGAAACATATATAAACTTAGAATTTGCGATTGCGATTAATCGCATCGCATCAGGACAATCGCATCGGAGTTAAAAAAAATATCGGAACATGCAACAAAGAGTTGCGATTGCGATTGGAAGGACGAACCCAATGGTAAAATAAACTACAATTAATATATACCTTGAGTTCCGGTGAACAGTGATTCATCGCATCGGAGCATTGGAGTTGCGATTGCGATCAATCGCAATCGGAGCAGGAGTGGTCAATCGCACCGGAGCAAGGCAGTTTGCGATTGCGATCAATCGCAATCGGAACTTTATAGATGATATCAATCGCAATCGGAATTCGCTGGAGGAGTAGCATAGCGCATCGGAAAGCATGGGAAGTGGGCCCGAAAGGATTTTTTATATGTTTAAACAGGTTTTATTATATACGCCAAGAATTGATTTAAGTTGTATCAAAAGGGGCAGTTTGTACTTTAAACTTATTAAAATTCTGCCAAGAGCTGAAACTGGGTTATATATATTAAAAGGCGCTATCATATATATATATATATATATATATATATATAACGCGTTGTCGCGATTTGTATTAAAAGATTTCATGTGGTCTCATAACCCATGGGCCTCTTCGCCTTAAGGTGGAGGGTGATTTGTAATCGAATACAATTGTGATATATGTATGTTCAAGCCAGGAACTCGCCACATCAACAAGACACTCGTGGCATGAAAAAGGTTGGAATTGCCCCATTTAAAAGTCGCTTAATTGCATTTTATTTATTTAAAAGGCACATTTACATGAGGCAAGAATACACCCCCATTGCAGAGGATGTGAAAGCAACAGAGCCGGAAGGGAGTATAAACACAAATATGCAAAAGACAAAGACAAATGCAAAGAAAAGACAAATGCGTAGCGATTCAAAAGACTAAATGATTTGAGTCAAAAGTTCACATTGTAATTCGAATGTAAATGTTTTAGAATTGTTTTTATTGTTTGTGATGCATCGGGCAAGTCTCTCGGATGACCAAAAATATTCCACCGTAATATTGCAAGTAGCATCTACGCTACATTTTTTCCGAGTGAGCCGGGAAAAGAAATGAAAAGGAAGAAAGCGAAGAGGTATGGCTATCCATTCCAAATTCCTTGAGGAATGCTAACAACACAAGAAAAATTCTTATAAATAATATCATCTAGATATGCAAGGGAGAGAGAAAGAGTAAATCTAGAGAAGGCGTAGCATAGAAGTGTATGCGCAGAAGACTAAAAGAAGAGTTAATGAGAAGCCACAAAACAGAGCCGATATCTCGAGGTAAATAAAGAAACATTCGCTTTGATAAAATGAGGAAGTTGGAGCTTCCCTATCAAGCTGCAGCTTGATAGCCGTCGCCTAGCCGAGAACGAGGTTGGAGCCTCCCGTAGGTTGGTGCCTGCAAAATTGAAGGAGTTGGTGCTTCCTTTGCAAGTTGTAGCTTGCAAAATTGAGGTTGGAGCCTCCTGTAGGTTGGTGCCTGTAGAAAAACAGTGGTGAGAGGGAGTTGGAGCTTGCCTTTAAATCACAACAATAATAAGATGTGGTTTTCTCCCTTTATGGGTTTCCACTTATATCTGGTGTCTTTGTGCATGTGTTGATGTGATTTATCTAATATTCTTAATACTTGTTACTCACATATTAAGACTGTTGTTACATTAACAAATCTGTTTGATACTTGCTGCTCACTAATAAAGATTGCTCACATATTAAGTTGTTCATGAAGTGAAGGTGTAAATAAGTTTTAAGAGAAAAGTTTTAAAAGTCCATGTATGTGTTAAACTGATTCACCCCCCCCTCTCAGTTTAACTAAGGGTTCAACAATCGTACTGAGAGCGGTTCCTTTGTACAAGTCTAACAACTGAAAGGAGATCCTAGGTTCCTAAGATGGCTAGTAAAGAAGGATGCTCAACCAATAAAGCCCCTTTCTTCACCGGTGAAAATTATGCTTTCTGCAAAATCAGAATGAAGACATACATAATGTCTCTAGGAATAGAAGTCTGGGCTGCTGTGCAATTAGGATATGCCCCGAAGGGAACTGACTCAGAAAAGGACTCAAAACAAGATTTTGTGGCTAATGCAAAAGCCATGAATGCCATCCTGAATGGATTATGTGAAGCACAGTTTATTAAAGTAATGCACAAAGACACTGCCAAGAAAATATGGGATACTCTTGAGAACATACATGAGGGAGACCAGAAAGTAAAGACTGCCAAACTTCAAGTATATAGAGCCCAGTTTGAGAACTTAAAAATGAATGATGATGAAGACATTGCCAGTTTCTTCCTAAAAGCTGCAGAAATTATTAACAATATGAAAGCTCTTGGAGAAAAAATACCAGAAAGTATAATTGTACAAAATATTCTAAGATCTCTTCCATCCAGGTTTAGTCCAAAGGTGTCTGCAATAGAAGAAATAACTGATTGGGAGACCTTGACCATGAACCAGCTACTTGGAAATCTAACAGCCTATGAAATGAGGCACCCACAGAAAAAGCCAAGTACGAGGGAAGCAGCCTTTAAAACATAAAAGAAGAAAGAAGAAGAGGGAGACATATGCTCTTTCTCGGATGAAGAAGAGGCAAAGTTTGTCAAGAAATTGGATAGAGGCTCAGGTAAATACAAAGGTAAAATCCCCTTCAAATTCTTTAACTGTGGAAGAGTGGGACACTATGCCGCTATGTCCTCACAAGAAAATAAGGACTCAAGCTCAAGAGCCTATAGCAAATAAATCAAAGAACTGGCAAGAAGGAAAGAAGTTCACAGGTAAATCCTTCTATGCTCAACAAGACAAGAAGATATCCGAAGACTTAGATGAATCCTCGGGAGAAGAGGGAACCTCTGAATTTTTACTAATGGCCATAGAAAATCTTGAAGGACTCTTGCTAGAAGAAGAAGAAGAAGGGGAATTCGACCTTGAGGGGGAGCTAAGAAGTGCTCTGGAAGAGATTGACAGACTCAAACTGAAGTGCAGAAAATAAAAGGACATTCTTCTTAAGTATGTAAGAGAAGAACAAAATTTAGAAGTTCTCATGCAACTAAAGGTAGAACTTGAAGAAGCCAAGAAGATAGAAGACATGTTACTTCAGCAAATCAAGAATAGAAACCGAGAACAAGAGAAACTGGAAGAAGAAGTAGTATGTCTCAGGAAGAAACTAGAAAATGATAAAAGGACAGTGCTTATAAACTCTTCTCAAACAAACTCTAGTAATTTGAATGAAATTCTGGTTGTTCAAAGATCCCCAATGATAAAAAAAGGAATAGGCTATGAAGGAGAATCGAGTAAAGGCAAAGAAAAGGAAAACAAAAATATTATTTTTTTAAAAGCTAAGAAGAATGATGAAGTAGCTCAAACAATTCCTACAAAAGAAGAAATCAACAATAAGGAAGACAGAGATCAGAAGAAACCACTAGTAGTAAAGAATGAAATAAATACTCAGACTCCTGAATATGTAAAATTTGGAAGCCATCAAAGGAGATTCTTCCCTCCAATGAAGAATGCCACCTGTTATGTCTGCCACAAGCTGGGACACATTGCTGCATATTGTCATGCAAGGAGGAGTGATTCAAACCAACAAAAGATGCAAACATTGAGGAGACTGCCTCGAGAAAAAAAATGGAAGAGACAACCTTACATCAGGTATGCAAATATATTCTATGGTTACTGCTTTTATTGTAAAGAATTTGGTCATAAAATCATTGAGTGTAGAAAGTATGGACAAAGGTTAATGTTCACCACCTCAAGGAGGTTTAGGAATCAAAGAAATTTTGTTCATACTCACAATTCTACAAAAACTATAATCAAATGTTGTATATGAAATCAAGTTGGACATATGCCTCCCAAATGTCCTCTCAGAAGATGTAGTTCATCACCTCACAAAAGATATCAAACAAAAGCGTGCCTCCAGTGGATAAAGAAAATGAATAAATGTGACTTGGCTCTAACTGCTCAAGATCTGAAAAGTCAGTGGTATTTGGATAGTGGCTGCTCTAAACACATGACAGGAGACAAAAGCAAGTTTATAACTCTTGATGAAAAGAAATCAGGCAGTGTTACCTTTGGCAATGATAAATCAAGAAAAATAAAAGGAAAAGGGTCAGTCAGCATAGAAAATGGCAGAGGAAAGGCCCAAGATGTACTATTTGTAGATGGGCTGAAAGAAAATTTACTGAGTGTAATTCAGATGTGTGACAAAGGCTGTGAAGTTCTCTTTAGAGCACAAGATTGTGAATTCAGATCAAGCACAACAGGAAAGACTCTGCTCAAAGGTGTCCAAACATAGAGTAATGTGTACATAGTGAAAGAGGAGGATGAAGCTCAAGTATCTTAGCAAACTTGAGGAGTCATGGTTATGGCATAAGAGATTGGGAGTCGACCATATCATCGTAATCGAGTAAGAAGAAAGCTGTCGCAGATATGCCCTAAATAAAAAGGCCTTCAAATACCATATGCAAATCTTGTCAATTGGGGAAACAGACTCGGGACATCCAATCCAAAGATGAGCTATCAACAAGAAGACCACTCCAAATTGTGCAAATGAATCTCAGGACTGCGAAGAACATTCACAACTAGAACACCAAATAGAGAATCCTACTTCATGTTGATAATAGATGATTTCTCCGAACGACATGGGTTTCTTTTCTCAAGAATAAATCGAAGCTCCGGGAAAATTCAAAATATTTAAGGCATTAAAGGGTAAAATCGTACAGATGTTTCTAATCGCACGACAGACAGAGGAGGTGAATTCACTTATTATGACTTTGCAGACCTATGCAATGAACATGGCATAAAACAACAATTTACTATTGCAGGGACACCTCAGCAGAATGGAGTAGCAGAAAGGCAAAACAGATCTGTTCAAAAAATTGCCAGAGCCATGATGCAAGAGAAGAATATTTCTCAAACCTTCTGGGCAGAAGCAGTGCACACAACAGTACATATCCTTAATAAATCTCACTTAAGGCCAGGCAGTGACAAGACTCCCTATGAACTGTGGCATGGAAAGCTAGCTTCAATAAAACATTTTAGAATCTTTGGAAGAAAATGTTACATAAAGAATAATGATGAAAATCTTGGAAAATTTGATGCAAAAAGCAGATGAAGGGATATTTCTAGGATATTCTTCCAAAAGTAAAGGGTACAGGTGCTACAACAAGACTCTTCGGAAAATAGTAGAAAGTATTGATGTGAGATTTGATGAAGAACTTCCAAACAATACACAAAATACAAACTGCTGCAGTCCATCAGAAAACCATGAAGAAGAAATCCAAAATGATGAGGAAACAAGCAAGACAACAGAAGATACAGAGCTGAGTTCTAAAGCTCCCTCAAGATATACTCAGAAGAACCATCCTGAAGGTCAGATCATTGGAGACAAGAGAGTAGGGGTCCAAAGAAGAAGGCAGCTAACAAAACAAACTGAAGAGGTATACATAGCCATGCTGTCACAAATAGAGCCAAAGAAATTTGAAGAAGCCAGCAAGGACAAGTATTGGGTAAAAGCAATGAATGAAGAATTGGACCAAATTGAGAAGAACAATACCTGGGAACTAGTTCCTAGACCAATTGAAAAGAATATCATTGGTTCAAAATGGGTATTCAAAAACAAAATGAATGAGCAAGGACAAGTAATCAGGAATAAATCCAGGCTGGTCTGCAAAGGATACTCACAAATTGAAGGACTTGATTATGAAGAAACATTTGCCCCAGTAGCCAGAATGGAAGCTATCAGAATATTCTTGGCATTTGCATGCTACCAAGACTTCAAGGTATATCAAATGGATGTAAAGTCTGATTTTCTTAATGGAGATCTAGAAGAAGAAGTATACATGGAACAACCAGAAGGCTTCTCATTGACAGACAAAGAAGACTATGTATGTAGACTGAAGAAGGCTCTATATGGACTGAAACAGGCTCCTCGTGCTTGGTACTCAAGATTGGATAAACATTTGCAAAAACAGGGTTTTAAGAGAGGTGGAGTAGACAGCAATCTATACATAAAATCCCATGAGAATAAACTCCTAATTGTTGTAGTGTATGTCGATGACATTATGTTCGGAAGCAACAAAGATGAACTAGCAAAAGGGTTTGCTGATGAGATGAAAACAGAGTTTGAAATGTCTATGATTGGAGAGCTCAGTTTCTACTTGGGACTACAAATTCAACAAAAGAACACAGGCACCTTCATCTCTCAAGAAAAATACCTAAAAGAAATGCTGAAAAATTTCAAAATGGAGGATTGTAAACCTGTGTCAACTCCCATGACCACAGGTTGCAAGTTGTGTGCTGATGATGGGTCTACTAATATAGATCAAAAACTCTACAGATCCATGATTGGAAGTCTATTGTATCTGACTGCATCAAGACCAGACGTCATGATAGCAGTAGGACTAGTGGCTAGATATCAAGCAACACCTAAACAAAACCATCTTCTGGCAGTCAAAAGAATATTCAAATATCTACAAGGAACAACACAGTATGGACTTTGGTATCCTAAAAGCAAAAACTTCACTTTATCAGCATACACAGATGCAGATTGGGCCAGCTGTGTGGATGACAGGAAGAGTACAAGTGGAGGTGCATTCTATCTAGGAGAAAGTCTGGTGGCATGGATAAGCAAGAAACAAACATCCATCTCTCTGTCTGCAGCTGAAGCAGAATATATAGCAGTAGCAACATGTTGTACACAAGTCATGTGGATGAAGCAAACTCTTCAAGACATGAAGGTAAGCACTGATGAACCTATTTCAATAAAATGTGATAATACAAGTGCTATAAGTATATCTAAAAATCTTGTACTTCACTCAAAAACTAAACATATTCCAATCAAGTATCATTTCCTCCGAGAACAAGTGGCTCGAAGATAGTAAAACTGGAATATGTACCAACGAAAGAACAGACAGCTGATATATTTACCAAACCTCTTGCTAGAGAACCATTTCAATACTTGAGAGATAAACTAGGGGTAGTATCTGCATATGCTACTCTCTAATATAAAGAGAAAGCACAATTTCAGGGGGAGAACAAAACGAAAATATCATTCCAGGAGGAGAACAGCCAGCAAGAAAAGCATAAAAACAGGCCCACAGGATCAAAGAGCTATAAGAAAATATTCTCAGTATTATCAGCATTCAGCATGAAAAAGCAACAAGGACCTTTCGAGTGTCAAATGAATCATCCCTGTCTGCAATCTAGCACAGGTTACAGGCACTTCAGATGAAACACAGCTATAAAACATATACAGGCTCACTATATCAGACAAAGACAAAATGTATATTCAAGTTCGATAACCCTCAAAGTGTTCTCTCAACAAGTCTTATACATCACTCTGGAACAACATGGTAAAAAGTCAGCAGAAGAGGGCCTAATATTAACTCGGAAAAAGGAAATACAAAAAGCAACCCTTTGCCATTGATGTCAAAGGGGGAGGAAGAACAAGCAGGAGGAAGAACAGGCAAACAGGAAGAGCAAGCAATAGGAAAAAGAGAAAGTAAACAGAGAAAGTGGATTTCCATCAATGCCAAAGGGGGGGACTGTTGGAAATATTGTCATTGATGGCAAAGAAGGCAGCACTGAAGCAGAGGAAGGCAAAGGAATCACAATGAAGGCAATGGAGGCACAGCAAAAGCACTAGACGCAGCAAGAAGAATTTCAAAATGTAACAATCATAGAAGCACAGTGAAGAACCGTTATCGGAAGGTAGAGACAGAGGCAGAGCGACAGAAGCAGCAGAGGTAGAGACAGAGGCAGAGAGTCGTTATAAAATTCCGGGAATCGCACACTTCAAACGGCGTTATACATATAATATAAAAAAAATATTATTCCGGGAATCGCATGACCCATTGGCAATGTATACATATTTATCTGTTATATATATGTGTGAAGCGCATCATATAAACAATAGTCAAGGCATATACATTAATATATATATTTAAGTGGAGCGCGTTATGATCAATGGTAAGGAAGTAATATACAGTGGGACCCCTCCCCAATCGCAATCGCAGCATCGCAATATGAGCCAATCAGAACATCCAACCAAAAACTTACGATTGCGATTGAAGCCCGGACCCGATGGGTGTATAAACAGTCGTTAATACATATTTGAAGTCCAGCATAATCGCATCGGAGATTATGAGAGCATCGGAACATGCAACAAAGAGTTGTGATTGCGATTGGAAGTCCGGACCCGATTGGTATATAAACTACAACTCATATATAGCTTGAGTTCCAGGTCTAATCGCATCGGCACTGGTCAATCACATCGGAGAATAGAAGAGTTGCGATTGCGATTGGAAGTCCGGACCCGATGGATATATAAACCACATTTCATATATAGCTTGAGTTCCAGTACTAATTGCATCGGCAAATCTTATTGAACAATGACCAATCGCATCGGATTTAAGCAGGGCATCGGAACATACAACAGAAAGTTTGCGATTGTGATTGGAAGTCCAGACCCGACAGGTTTATGAACCGTATTTGATATGTGTTGGAAACATATATAAACTTAGAATTTGCGATTGCGATTAATCGCATCGCATCAGGACAATCGCATCGGAGTTAAACAAAATATCGGAACATGCAACAAAGAGTTGCGATTGCGATTGGAAGGCCGGACCTGATGGGAAAATAACTACAATTAATATATACCTTGAGTTCCGGTGAACAGTGATTCATCGCATCGGAGCATTGGAGTTGCGATTGCGATCAATCGCAATCGGAGCAGGAGTGGTCAATCGCACCGGAGCAAGGCAGTTTGCGATTGCGATCAATCGCAATCGGAACTTTATAGATGATATCAATCGCAATCGGAATTCGCTGGAGGAGTAGCATAGCGCATCGGAAAGCGTGGGAAGTGGGCCCGAAAGGAGTTTTTATATGTTTAAACAGGTTTTATTATATACGCCAAGAATTGATTTAAGTCGTATCAAAAGGGGCAGTTTGTACTTTAAACTTATTAAAATTCTGCCAAGAGCTGAAACTGGGTTATATATATTAAAAGGTGCTGTCATATATATATATATATATATACATAACGCGTTGCTGCTATTGTATTAAAAGATGCCGTGTGGTCTGTGAACCCACGGGCCTCGGCTTAAGGTGGAGGGTGATTTGTAACATAATACAATTGTGATATATGTATGTTCCGGCTTGCGGAACTCGCCACATCAACAAGACACTCGTGGCATGAAAAGGGTTGGAATTGCCCTGATTTAAAAGTCAGCAATTGCATTTTATTTATTTAAAAGGCACAATTACACGTATGCAGCAGTTACACCCCCACAGAGGACAGAAAAGCAAACAGAGCCGAAAGGAGATAAAACACAGTCACAGAAAAGACATAGACAGCCAAAGAAAAGACAAATGCGTAGCGATTCAAAAGACTAAATGAGTTGAGCTGGTGTTCACATTGTAATTCGAATGTAAATGTTTTAATTGTTTTTATTGTTTGTGATGCATTGGCAAGTCTCTGTATGAAAAACAAATATCCCACTGTAATATTAAAATAAGCATCTACAGTTACATTTTTTCTGAGTGAGCTGGAAAAGAAATGAAAAGGAAGAAAGCGAAGAGGTATGGCTGTCCATTCCAAATTCCTTGAGGAATGCTAACAGTCACAAGAAAATTCTTATAAATAATATCATCTAGATATGCAGAGGGAGAGAGAGAGAGAGTAAATCCCAGATGGGCGAGTATAGAAGTGTAAGGCGAGAGAAGACTAAAAAGAAGAGAAAAGCAGTACAAAACAAAGAAATTATACGAGGTAAATCGGCAAACATTCGGTTTTTGATAAATTGTGAAGTTGGAGCTTCCTATCAAGTTGCGGCTTGATGAAACATCGGTGTAGGCGGGCGAGGTTGGAGCCTCACATGGATTGAATTACTGCGAAAGAATTGAAGGAGTTAGTGCTTCACTTCTGAAGTTCTGCTCTGTAAAGTGAGGTAAGAAGACCTCACAGCTCGATTGGTGCTGGAAAAGCAGGTGGTGAGGAGGGAGTTGGAGCTTGCCTTTGCATCACAACAATAATAAGATGTGGTTTTCTCCCTTTATGGGTTTCCCACATATATCTGGTGTCTTTGTGCATGTGTTGATGTGATTTATCTAATCTGCTTAATACTTGTTGCTCACATATTAAGACTGTTGTTACATTAACAAATATGTTTGATACTTGCTGCTCACTAATAAAGATTGCTCACATATTAAGTTGATCATGAAGTGAAGGTGTAAATAAGTTTTAAGAGAAAAGTTTTAAAAGTCTATGTATGTGTTAAACTGATTCACCCCCCCCCTCTCAGATTAACTAAGGGTTCAACAGAAAGAGGGCCAAAGCCTCAGCTTGGATGCTGGAGTTGATCTCCAGACCCCAGGCAAAGCGGTGGATCAATAAACCTTCAGCATTTTTAACAATTCCTCCTACCCCAGCGCTTTCAGGATTTCCCTTTGATGCCCCATCGAAGAAGAGAGAGTGCACCTTTTGAGTGGAGATCCAGTCTTGAAAATCATCATTGTTTCCCCCCTTATTTGCCAGTCTTCAGAGGGGGAAGTATTGCTGATGGCTTGATGAAATTGCAGATTTAGGGAGGCACCCCAAACAGAATCAATCTGGTTTAGATTTGATGCATATTTTTGATCTCCCAAACTCTCTTTTAGCTGGAATTTGATCTTGGCCATGACCACCTTGACATCGTGCTGAGTGTCTTTGAAGATTCTACTATTTCGCTCTAGCCAGATCTGCCAGTAGCAAATTTTAGGGAGAGAAGACCAGGTGACTTTAATCACTTTGTTTTTGGGAGGTGGACCGGGATAATTGCTCTGCCAATTTGCAAAGAGTTCAGTAATAGAAGAGGGAAGAACAAAGCTAGGGTTCCAATCATCCATTAGCTCCTTCCAAACCTGCTCAGCAAATTTGCAATTTAACATTAGGTGTGTGGCACATTCCACACTCTCTCTGCACAAAGAGCACCTGGACGGACCATAAAAACCACGTTTCTGCAATTTATCATCAGTAAGGATTTTTTTGTGGCATAAGATCCAACAAAACATGTCAATTTTAGGCAGAGAATGAATACGCCAAATCGCTGCCCAGGGAGCAGGGTCCGGAGGGACGTGTGGTCTCAGAACGAGCATGGCGTAGCCTTGAGCTACAGTGTAACCTGCAGCCAGCGTACCCCAGCCACGCGTGTCTCTTTTGCGCATATGTGTGGGAGCTATTCCATTCAACATGGAGCGGAGAGTGTTGCAGTCCTGGAGAAGCTCCGGGGGCACTTCCGAAAAATCCCAACCTGTCCAACGTGATCCAGTGCAAGTGGAGATGTCCCACAAAGTAGATTTCCCAACAGTGGTCATCCAGCATCTCAGCGCATTCAAGGAGGGGCAGTCACCAATCGGGTCACGATTCATGATACGATCTGTCCAGATATTGATTTTCTTGCCATTTCCAGGAATCCAGTAAGCGTTGGAGGTGATAAGTGGAGCAACTTTGGCGCAGAGCCTTGCAAACGGGGAGATGCCATGTGGGAGAGGGCCATCCAAGCATCTGAGTCTCAAACCTTTGAAATATTTCTTCCAAAGTGCTAATTGGACCCAGCCAGGCTTGGGCGCGATGATTTTCCAGAGAAGTTTGGCTCCCATGGCAGTATTCTGAAGGGAAAGGTCCTTTAAATTTAAACCCCCACTTGAGGGAGCCAATCCCGAGTGAAGGCTCGCTTGAGGAAGATAGGGAGTCCAAGATATTTGAAAGAAGTCCAAGTTGAAGAGGCTGCGAAGCCAAAACATCTTGCAATGGAACTGAGCAAGTTGGACGAAGTATTCCAACTATAAATATGACATTTCCCCTTGTTGAGACTGCTTCCCGACGCCAAACAATACTCGTCTATAGCTTCTTTGAATCTGTTGGCCGAATGGATCGAAGCAGCCCCCAGAAGCAAAGTATCATCTGCAAATAGGGCATGATTAATACTGTTGACTCCTCTTGCGATACAAAGACCTGAGATCTCCTGCTCTTGCATTTTTTTGTTTAGATGAAAACTTGAAACAGAGGCTTGGAGGACAAACAATAGAGGAGAAAGAGGGCAGCCCTACCTTAGCCCTCTTGAAGCTTTGAAAAAGCCAGTAGCTCTGCCATTTACAAGGGGAGAAATCCATGGCTCTGAAATGCGGGCCTGAATCCAGTTTATAAAGTTCTCACCAAATCCAAATTTTTTCAGAACATTCAAGAGAAAACTATGCCTAACACGATCAAAGGCATTAGCTAAGTCCAGTTTGATAACCATACCTTTTTCCTTGCGCTGCTGGCTTGAGAGAATTTCCTCTTGAACTAAAGTGAAATTGTCCACAAGCTATCTACCTTGAATAAAGCCCCTTTGATTTTCTGGGATTATTGCGGGGAGAAGATATTTCAACCTGTTAGCTATTACTTTGGTGATTAACTTATAACCAGTGTTGCAAAGAGAGATGGGACGAAATCTGTTGAAGGATCTGGCACCTTTCTCCTTGGGGATGAGAGCAAGGAACGCAGAGTTTGTACTACCTCCAATTTTCTGACATTTCTGGGATTTTTGAACCATTTTATATAGATCGTTTTCCACAATGTGCCAACAGGATTGGATAAATCTGGCTGAGAACCCATCAGGATTGGATAAAGCATTAAATTATAAATTTAAAAACAAATAAAATTTTAAATTTATTTTTTCAATTTTATATATATAATTTTTTATCATTAAACTTTTATATATATGTTTTTGTATTTTAAAATTTAAATATAATAAATATATTTTTAATTATGACATAAAAAATTGTTTTTTTCATGCTCATAAAATTTAATATTGAAACTATCCACATAAACTTTTGAAGTTGTTAAAATGAACCTTTTAAATTATTGGTTTAACAAGTACATATCAAATTGTTAAATGATATTTGTTTTGATAAAAAATTTATCAATAATATATCTTTCGAGTAATTCATCAATGTATATAAATTCATATGGAATATATTTAAAACTGGTAATAAATTAAATAATAAAATATAGAAAAAATAATGTTATAAATTTAAAAAAATAATAATAAAAGTATTATAATTTAGTGATAAAATTTTAAATCTATTTTAAATATAGTTTTATTGGATATTAAGAAGATTAAATTTTGTCAATTGGATTTATAGAGGGTTGTTGGGTATAATGGTTGTTATCTTCTCTAACCAAGTTCAAAGTTTAGCTAGTAACATGATGGTTTATGGTGTCTTGAATATTGTTATATTGACTTTGAGTCTTGTGAACTCTTGAGTATACATGTGGGTTGGCTTGGTACCAACAACTCACTTTAAAGAGACATTGATTTCTTTCATTCCTAAAAAATAGAAAATGAAAAAAGTAATTTTTTTAATATACATGTATATTATTTAATTATTTATATTAAAAAAAGTATGTATCAACAAATTTAGCACTTTCCTATGCTTGATAAATCCAAATTTAAAATGAAATTACATATATTTAATTATCTCGTCCTAATGATGAACCACAATATGTTTCGAAAAGCTTCTACGAAATTTGATTAGATGTAATTATCACCTAAAGATTTTTTATAAAGTATTATTTAATTTAATTTAAGTTTATTTAAGATGGATATGAATTATAACAATAAAAGGGACTTGAGGATATCATTTGTGTTTTTCTTTGAAATTCCAATAGGCATCAAGTTTTCAAAATTTCCATGTTGTGTTTGAAAACAAAATGTTGTCCTTTTCAACCTACATAGTCCTCCAAGCTTCATTTTCTAAACTTTGAAACAAGAATGGGAGCACGTAATCCACTTGTTGCCCATCCAAAATCACAACATGAAAAAAATACTCATGAATTCCTTAAATTGTCGCAGAGAAGGACACCAATTCAATTCGTTTAGGCTTTTGATCACCCTATGAAATGCGTGTTTCTCAATTGTTTTTTTTTTCTCCCCAATCCAAATAACTTCTCATCATAATCTCTAGAATGTTGTTCAGAGAAGATGGTAGAATATCACAACGATGTCTCCTTGAAAAATTACTTCTAGTTTACTTATGAGTTCGATGATAGAAATCTAACATATTGCAGATTCTATAATGTATTATTACCCACTTGAAAAGCTCTATTTTAAAAATACTTTAGCCTCTTAATTTCTCATGCCTTCCACATTCATGTCCTTATTTCATGTAGTGCTACCTCTAAATTATTCTATATCTATCTACACTTTTATTGACATGTATTTACACCTTTTTAATGCAAATGCTAATTCTAAATATCATTAATATACATGAATACATAATTGAGGGGCAAATTGTGCATTTCAATGTACATCATTATCACACTTATTCATGTGTGTGCCTCTAAAAGAAGTTGCTACTAAAAATACATGTTGCACACTATTTTGCACTTAATAGGTGTGTTAGCACCAATGTATGCCTAGCAATGTTAGGGATATTGAATGGCCTTGCATTATTCCTCCGTGTTGTTAGCCTTGCATGTTGTGTATTTCTCCATGTTGTTATATGTCATATTGCACATGGAAATATGCATATTTTATGACATGAGTCTAACTGAATTTCCAGAAATAAAATATATGTTTGGCCTTTATTAGAAAATGTATACAACCTTGTTGAATTTTGTAGGCATGGCCCTAAAATGGATTTAATTTAATGATTATACACTATTTGAGTGGGATTGTTTTAAATAATAACTATGTGATTGTATATATTTAGCTTATATATGTATATTCAATTTGTTGGGTTTACGAAGGATGAGTTTCTAACCGAGTAGTCTTTAGTGCCACTTTTTGAAGGCTTTTACGGTGGCTTTTTTCGGTGTAATTTCTTTAAAATTCGGCAGGAATTTATTGAAAAGAGAAGTTTGATTGCTAACCTTGCACAATGGAAGTGCCCTAAGGGTTTTTGAGGGTGCTGAATCCATATATAGAATCAAAAAATCAGTTTAAATAACAAAAACAAAAATTTTACCTCAAAAATTTTCACGAGATTCCAACACCTAAAACTCCAAAAAATCACACTAAAAACAACTCCATTTCTAACTATTCGAACTTCATGAATAAATGTTTTAAGATTGTCAAACAATATAAAATAATTGAACCGTTAAGGAATGGCTCGTTTAATTTTCCTAAAAGTTAAATGAATACTTCTTTATTGTATGTGCATGTGCATATTGCAATGCCATTAACCAGCAAATGAATGTTAGTTTTTGTTTGGTCTATATGCATTTCATATTCTTTGGTTGATAACAGATTGAAAAAAATATTCCCGGTGTTAGTTTTTATAAATTTTTATTAATATAAATGTTAAAATTCTTTAAAATTTATTCATTATGCGCACATATATACTGGACACACATTTTAACAATATCTATGCCTTGGTCATTTTTATTATGTAATTGTAATTACTAGTTCTTAAGATGACCTATTCTCACTCTAGTACAATATATTGTTTTATCTTATTTTACATATAAACAAAAATTAAATTCAAAATTTCAAAATGGAATTATTATTTTATAATATTTTAAAATTTTATTTATTTTTATTTTAAAATGATAATAATGTTTTTATTAATTAATTAAATATTATTTTTTATAAAATAATAAGTATAAATAATGTAACCAACAATCATGTTATTTTATTTAGATCATGTTATTGATGTAGTGATACAATTAATATAATTTTTAAGTCATGTTATAGTAATTTAGTAAATGAGTAAAAAAATAAATTTATAAATTTATTTATTTATTTTATTTTAAAAGAGATTTGATAGAGTTATTTTTATTTTTTTCTTTATTTTATTTTTGACTAAGTAAAATGGTTTAATGTATTTTTTTTTAGTAAAATGGTTTATTCTTAATTTTTTTCTTTATTTTATTTTTGACCAAGTAAAATGGTTTAATGTAGTTTTTATTTTTTACCAAGTAAAATGTTTATATAACAAAACAAGATAAGACAACATCTCTTCCATATTGGGCAGAAGAGCTCCTCTCGCACAATTAGTGTATTTATAAGTTTCAAAGGTTAGCTTAAATGGTCTAGAGTCAAATATGAAGTTCTTTGATATTATTGCTAGTTGTTGGTCTTTACTCTTTTCAATTTCCTTGGGGCTAGGCCCTCTAATTAGGGCAAACAGTTACCCATCTACGAAATGTGGGGAAGTACTCCAAGGTTTCTTGTACTTTCATTCTAAGTAAAAATAAATAAAAATATTAGTGTATTTATATAAATTAAATGGATGGTAAATGTGCATATGCATGAATTCATTATAAACATTAAAACACTTACTCCAGGATACATCTTACATTGTGCATATTAAAAAAAAAAAACCATAAAAATTAAGTACATTATAGTTTATTTTAAATTATTATCATTAATCATAAAAATAATTAGTATATGATTTAAACAATGTTCTTAAACATGGAGATTCTCCCCACTTTACCATAGAAATTCTTAACTTGTAAATAGCTTTTGATATATTACCGTGGGCTAATACCATTTCTTATCAATACCACATGCCCAATATGACATGTGTTGATATGACATTTTCTTTAATTAATTAATTAGAGATAAACTCATTAAAGGAACATAACTAACTTGGAGATAAATATTAACCCTTGATATGTGAATACTACTATTAATATCTTACATATTTGATGGAGGGTAAATCTCTACAAACCACTTAATTGCACGGAGAGGCTCTCCCTCTCCAACCAGGTATGGAGGAGATGTTGCAATGTATTGTTTCGTATTGTTAAACATTTTGACTTGGTTAAATTACATAAAAATAAGAGTAAATGAAAAATAATAATGATGATGATGATGGTTACCATCTGCTAAGACCAATGCTGTCTAGAAAGAAATTAAGTTTGATTACTCAAAAGTGCTCCAAGATCGCTATAGGTGGGCAGACTTAATAGGTCAAGAAGATTGGAAGTGTGGTAGATGGTAGGGAATTGAGAGCGAATGTGAGTAAGAGTTGCGCACTCTAAAAGGAATTCCTTTTTCATCTCCATTTGACATTTGGCTGTCTACTATTTTGACATGGGTCAACTTTAACTTAAGAAAAAAAAGGAATTACACATCTTATTGTAAAATGGACCATTTTTCTAAATAATTTTTTCTTATATATAAATGAATATAAATAATAATGAAGAACTTATTAAGGAGGAACTTATTAGAATTGGAATGGTCTCAAATCCTTAGGAAATCGGTGGGTGGGGAGCCACTTGGCATAAATCTAATTTTTTTGATTTATTAAAAGTATTGGACCATTTTGCTAAATAAAATGTGTCTATATATAAATGAATGGTATAAATAATAATGAAGAACTTATCATGAAGGAACTTATTAGAATTGGAATAATCTCAAATCCCTAAGAAACTGGTGGGTTGGGAGCCACCAGTCATGAATACAATTTTAACAAAGGTATAAAGATATATATATTTTAATCCTCTTTGAATTTGAACCTATAAAATTTTACCAAAGAAACACATACTCTTAATCGTTGTTATATATACTTTGTTAATATGAAATTGAGATTTATAATTTCTCCATTCCACATACAAAACAAATATATGTAAAATAAACAATTCAATAATGTGAAAAAATTCGAAACTATAAATGCCTATCATATACTTAGTAGGTACTCCAAATCAAAATTCTTAAGATAACTCCCACACAAAAATTTTCTAACTAATTATGTTAAAGTCCGACCTTAAATCGTATTCAAAGTCAAAAGTTATTCGGTATTTTTTTTGGTTTAGGAATGACCATCCTTGACATAAAGACTTCTTAACTAAAATTAACTTACATGGTCACTCGTTATTGTGGGACCCACATTAGCTCTACAAAGACAACTGTAATTACTTCTGGAAATATGAGAAAGAAAGAAAGACAATGTTAACATCCACAAGGCTAAAGATAACCTAGGGGACCTCTTTGAGAGTGCAAAACTTGAAAACAAGTATGCACCTCAAGAGATTTAATCCTCTTCAAAATGGATCTATATTGGTTCTATATATGCATATAGCATGTCTAAAATTTTATTTTTAAAACTGTATTTTTGAATGAATAAATGGATACAATGCCTTGAAAGTTTACTGGGATTAGTGGCTCCAGAAAAATGGCTCCAAATTAATTTAAAAATTTTTAAAAGACATAGTGAATCTAAAGGTCACTAGAGTGAATAGATGTTATTTATTTAATCTTATTTTCAACACACTTTAGTCATTTTCTCTGTGAAATTACATTTTGTGTGCCCACTAGGACCTATGGTAATGTTTTTCCTCATTACCTTGCATGTCATAGCTTGGATATAATATGTATATAAGATTTTGGCATAGTGGTTGATTGAAAAAAAATGATTTACTCAGGTGGTTCGGCCAACATGTGTCAGCCGCACAAGTGTGAGGCGGTGAAACTATTGCAAGCCTGAACACATTTCCTCCCCTCCATCCTTCACTCTTTAGGTTGTTATCTTTCCTTTGTTGCAACATTTTTGTAGTAACATCATAGGCATATTTAATTCCTTCGGTGTACCTTTGCACGTTTAGGGGAAATTGTTAGTAATTAAACCAACGTAGATCCATCTTAACTCTAGATCTACCAAGCCTAGATAGAGATCCAAACCCTTGAGGTGCAAACTTTTTTTAGAGTGTATAATTAATTTTAATGATTTAAACAATGACTAAAAAAACTAATAAAATTTATAAGATATATACAACATACTTTAATAGATATATTGAATTATAAGTAATATTTGCATAATAACTAATAATTTAATCAATATTAATAGATTTTTGGCTTCTGTGATCCATCAATAAATTAAAGAAATCGTATTTTAAGATTAATTACAATATGATAATATATAATTACAATTAAATAATATTTGTAATTTGAAAAATCGATTAACGATATTAATAGAAATAAAATTTGTTATTTTTATTTATAATTAAACTATTAATTTGAATATTCAAACTAGCCATTTCAAATTGTAATTAATAATTAAATTAGTGGAGCTATTTTATTTTATTTTATTTTTTATTTTTTATTTTTTTATTTTTTTTATTTTTTTATTTTTATTTTTTTTAAATTATTTTAACTAACCGTTTTGGATTTCATAGTCAAATTAGCTGATTATAACAGTTTTCTTTGCCTCTCCTACATCTATTTAAACCTAACGACCGATCTGATCTCTCACCTAGTCCTGATGATGAACCACACTGCTTGGTTCGAAAACTTTTTTCATGATAATGTGATTATTACCGAAAGATTTCTTTAATTTAATCAATAATTAATGGAGACTTTTAAATGGATGTTATTATTAAAAAGTTAAATGAAAGGTAAATTACTTACGATTGGAAGTAATAGTTTATAGAATAAGTGAAGTTGCCTATCACATGCTTTACCAATTTATGTTAAATAATTTTTTTATCAATTTATGTTAAATAATTTTTTTAACAAATATTTGATAATAGATTGTTTTCATTAATATTATTGTTTTTATTATTGAAATTATTTTTTATTAATATTGTTTTCTTTTTAATTTAAATTAATTTTCAAAATTTATCTATATATATTTATTAGCAAAACTAAATTTAGTATTTTCAAATTTTTTATTATGCAAATTATATAATTCAAAAATACACTATTTAATATCTTTGCTTACTAATTTTTATAATTTTTTTATAAATTTTATAATTAATTTTCATAACAAAATAAGAAAAATTAAAATTATCAACTAACTCATAATTTATATTATCCTAAACACTTCTTAAAATTAATGTTTCTCTTTATCTTTTGCCATAGGATTAAATATATAAATAAATAAAAATTATAAAAAATTATGTAAATAATTTATATAAAATTATATTTATTTTATATGTAAAAATTAATTAAAATATAAGCAATCTTTCCATTTTAAAAAACTATATAATAACATTCACATTATTTTTTAAATCATATTTAATATTTATTACACTCACATTATACATTCATGGAAATTTGTAAAAGCTAACTTCAAAGTGGGAAGGAACACTAAGCCTATGTAAAATTGTGGAATGTATTTATAGTGTGGAAGTTAAATTATTTTAAAAATGTCTAGATTTTATTGAGTTTCATACAAATTTGGTGAGAACATAAAGCTTAACTTAATTTTTTACACAAATTTGATGAGAACATTTAAATAAAACTTAAACTTAATTTTTAGTAAATAAAAAAGATACACTTTTAAAACGAACTAAAATTTTATAAATAATATATAATCATTTGAAAAGATATAAATGTTTGAAAACATTGTATTTATTGAGAAAAAATGATATTTGTTTTATCATTTTTTTTTTTTAATAAATTTTTATCCTTGTAATTGTTATATGAGTTTCCATCCTCTAAGTCTTTATAAGTCTAATTAGCTTTTAAGTTTTAAAAAAAAAAATATTGGTGAGAATATCTAAATATAACTTAAACTTAACTTTTAATAAATAAAAAAGATACACTTTTAAAACGAATTAAAATTTTATAAATAATATAATAATCACTCTCTTGAATCTCTTGCTTGAATTGCCAAACAGATAACTTACTTTACAGCAGAACAGATAAGCCGCCAGTTCTTGACTTACTGGGATCAGAACCTCCTATCTGAGTGTTCTGGGCAAGATATCTGAACAACGTCAGGAGTCACTTATCTCCTGAGGGAGAGAGATAACAAAAAGAAGTCAGGCTATTATCTCCAGTAGCTGAGTTACCTGCCTTGAAAAGATACAGGAGGCGATACGATGGAATGGCCTGCGGATTGGGAGAGAGCTTCATTAGGTACTTTCAGGACACATGTTCGACGCCAAATATGACGCGGGATAATACCGGAAAAATAGAGAAGAATGAGAGAGAGAAGGTTGGCCTGAGGGGGGCGAGCCCTTCATCACATGTAATAATAAAATTATATCAAGATAATAATAAAATAAAAATAAATAAAAATTACTTGATACCTTAATTTTCATTAAACCTTATGTGTATTCAAAACACATGGTAAATATTTGAATCTATTACAGCGATCAAATATAGTAGTTTAGTTAAATTCTAAGGTACATACACATGTATAACTCCAAGCACACATCTCATGTTCAACATATATAACATACCTATCTAAGGTTCTTCTATTCATATATATAGTTCAATACGTAACATGTATTCTTCATATTACAGTTTAAAACATTATATTAAAATATCATGGTCACCATGATTGATCGTTCTGTATTCCATTATTACTTTGATTGGATTGAATTGGTTCTACGTCAGATTTATATGTGTTCAAATTTGCATCGACCTTTGTCGAATTCCTATCTCTGATGAAGATCTATGTGTATGATTCGTTACAGTATCAAATTGATTGTTGGTACAACTTTTCGTTTGAGTGTTCATTTATTTCGATCACCAAACCATCTCGTTAATCATGTGGCTCTTCCACTTGTCGTTTCCTCCGCTTACTCGCAATCTCGCTCTGTCACTTGGATTTCTATCAACTATTGATCTTGTCATTGGATGATCGACAGTGCTCATGAGAGGTAGGGATGGTTAGGGTAACCACCCACCCCATCCCCTGCCCTCTGGTTCATTCGCTTCGCTGCTTTTTCACCAATGTTAGCTCCACAATTGGGTCCTCCATTGTGAATGCAGTCGGGTATTTTTTTATCTGTGCAAACTCTGCTTTCCAGCATGGCTATGCCGTGTTCGACCTGTCGTTTCCCCGAGGTAATATCGCTATGAGTCTGCTGGAGTTTTTATTATTGTTTTAGTTGATTTTTAATCTGTTGCTAATGCATAAGGGGATTTTGTCGTTGGTTCATGCCACAGGGAATACCCACGACTATGCACACAGGTGATTCTTCTCTCCTTCCAGGTTTTGACAATTTATCACCAGTTTTATTTCAACGACATTTTTAATTTAATGGTTATAACTTTGTCTTCTTGAATTATGTGGGATCACACAACGTTCCAGTATTGAACTACCATGTAAATAGGTCTGCAACTTCACCTTCGGGTCTCCGGAAGGAAAATTTTGAGCTGCCATGGCCTATTCGACCCAAGCAAGTAATGTTGCATACACTGCGTTTTATTTCTTTTTGTTGCTTCCGGTTTAGTTTTGATAATCATTTGATTATAATGTTCATACCACAGAGGGTTTTAACACCCATCTCTGTGTATTGCAAGTTCTGCATGTCCATTCAAGGTCGGGCTGCGAGTGGTCTTGTATATTGTGATACCCCTCCCAGGTGTGTATTTCCACTTCGGCCGTTGATAGATTTATGTTGGTTATGATTCGTTTAAAGGTTATAACCCTGACCACCCCTCCCGATTGATGCAGGGCCTTGGGTATACCAACACTGAGATTTTATGCACAGTTGTGTTCTAGCTTTCAAGGTTTCCCATACCCATGGGGATTTTTGAGGCTCGACCTCTATACACAGTTCTGTGTAAATTTCATTTTAAATTTATTTGTATTTAAGTGGAACAGAGTAGGACTTCGCCCTTAAGACATGATTTCGAGATGCCGAGTATATATTTGTTTTACTGTCAAGTCATTATGACAAACAAAACCCTTTTTTTTTTTTTTCAAGCTCCTGTGGTTTTCAGTTATTGAAGAGCTTCCTGGATTATCCACAGTATTTTGGAACATTTTTCAACGTTTCGAATCCCAACGAGGATCCATCTTCAGGACATTTGAATGAAGGATTTGAAAGAAGGGTTATAGGCTACTAATAGAGACTAAAGAGCCGACGAGAGTTTATTTATCTTTATATATATATATATATATATATATATATATATATATATATATATATAATTTTTATATTTGATTGTTTAATATGACAAACAAAACCCTATATTCAGATTGATGTCTATAAATTTTGGAAGAGTTTATGGTATAATTATTTCCATGCTTCATATAGTAATTCCAGTTTTCAAATCCTATTTTCTCATGCATATGCTCGTTATTATTTTTAAGTTGTTCTTTTCAAGTATCTCTACTATCTTTTGATATTGTAGAGGATTTATTTGAGACATATAAAAGATAATTGTTATGCATTTTTCTAGGTTACCTAAATGCATTCTATTTGTTATTCCTTGGTTTCAGTATATCGCTTTTATCATTTTAAGTCTAATTTGAATTTCTCTGCACATTCATGTTAGTTTTTGTTCTTATGGTTAGCTTATTGTAGATATTGGTAACCCATGTCCCGGGTACAGGGGACATAGGCCCCAGACCTGATCCATAGGTTCAGGTGCTATACCTCTGGCCCTTGATATCTTAACTACCAGAATTCTTAACTCTGCTTGAAACCCTTCTGAGTTTCTACTTCATGTTAGCAGTATTTTCCATTTGCAGTGTATATAATTCTTGAGTTTTGATAAATATAACCAGTGCTCTCCAATACTTTAACTAAACAACACTTTGATTTTTTCATAAAGTCAAACATGTTTTTGCCTATGGATAGATTTACAGAATCTATGTATACATTCCTAATGATTTGTTCCTCATTACAACTTAGCAGTAGACCATTACTATACATTCTTCTAACAGAAACAGTAGGTTTCCATTCAAGGCTTTTGACTACCCAAAAGAAATTTGACTTATGTCAGTAATTTCATACCTGGATAAAAAAACACCTAAATTTCTTTCTTAAAGAAAACTTTCTGTAACCTGATGGTCCTACCAACCTTGAGCAAGGAAATCACGTCCTACCAGGGCCTTAGGTAATTCACTGATACAGTGGAAGTATTTAGACCTCAGTATCTGAATCCAGTCTGTACTTCTCTTGGGTTTTTACTGAACTCCATCGATTCCCTCGCTAGCTATGGATGACTCATTGCAATAGTTGCAACAGTCTGTTTCTTAACCCCCAAACATTCTCCCTACACGGAACCCCTTCCCAATCTTAGGATTTCCTTTTTATGCTTTTTTGGAGGTAACTGTCAGAACTATCTCTACCTTTTTACCCTGGTTCTTGGAATCATTTACCAATCAATTACTTTCTTTTTTCTCAGATAATTTATTAATTAACTTTAAAAAATAGTAATAATATATTCAAGTCTTGTTAACGAATACTCTTATTCGTTACATATTTCAAATGTGTCATAACAAGTCCATTAGCCATGATGTAAATTAAAACAGGGTGTTACAAATAATTTGAAAAGGTATACATGGTTGAAAGCATTATATTTATTGAGAAAAGTTGATATTTTTTTTATCACCTTCTTTTTTTAATACTTAAACTTAACTTTTAATAAATAAAAAAGATACACTTTTAAAATGAACTAAAGTTTTATAAATAATATATAATAATTTGAAAAGATACACATGGTTGAAAACATTGAATTTATTGAGAAAAGTTGATATTTTTTTATCACCTTCTTCTTTTAATAAAATTTTATCCTTGTAATTGTTATGTGAATCTCCATACTCTAGTATTTATAAGTCTAATTAGTTGTTATGCTTATTATCCGTTTACTTTATGGTGTGTGATAATGAGTGGAGTGTCCATCCAAAAATTTAAAGAAGGTAAACATCTACACAATTTTCGTGAGTGTTAGGGTCCTATAATAATAGGATTCATAATTTTGAATTCACTTTTGATAGTCTTGTAAAATATGTACATACCTTGCTTTGTGCAAGTTGTTTTTCCATATTTTGAAAAAATTGAAAAAAAATAATAATAATAAAAATAAAAAAGAGGGTAAAAAGTCCTAAAATAAATATTAAAGGACTTAGAAAAAGTAGACCCCAAAAGAAAAAGATGAGAATAAGAACTGAAAGTGAGCAAGTCCAAATGCCACTACTTTTTAATTTTTTGCAAAATAAATAATTATGGCAGTGTGTCAATAAATGCCATAATATATGATGAGTTAAACTGTTTAATCTTGACTTGTCATGTTTTCAATTTCATGTTTTAGACAGAGAATAAAGATTTCTCAGACAATTTAATCCTAACAAATCAATAGATAGGTAGAGAATAATGAGGAGCTCAACAGTTTAATCTGAGCCCTCAGATGAAATAAGGTAGATTTATATATTTTATGCTTTAAAAGAATAAATTTTTCAAGGTTGCAAGCCTAAATGCACCTGCCAAATTAAGAAAAAATGTTAGAATAAGGCTGGATAGGTAGAAAGAAGTGGAGAAAGCATGTAATAATGAATCATTGAGAAAAATCACTAATTTCCCATCCCTCGTAAGTATTCAGTATTCTAAGCTATCATTCAAATAGGCTTAGAGCATTTCTCTGACTTTTGTTGGGACCAGACCCAAGGTTCGATGACTCACTAGTCGAAAATATTGAGTTCTTATGTTAAATCTCCATTTTTCATCATTCATCCTTCATTCATATATTTTAACGTCTTTTCCTAAGTAAAGACATATTCTAACCTAGCAAATATTAAAATCCCATATAATTAACTTCATCCCTTCAGAAGCATTCATAAAACCCTCAAAATTACATTTATCCTAAGTATTGGTGAAATAATATAAAGATGAGCAATGCTTTGCTTTTTACACTTTACTTAGAGATTTTTATGTATTTTGTTTTACATTACACTACCCTTTCATATTAACTTTTAACATATTTGATTAAAATCCCTAAGAAATACCCTATCCTACTTATTAATTCCCTATATTTCAAAATACCCCAAAAAAACCCACTATTACAATGATTTAGACCAAAGTTTATTATCCATGTGCTCAATTAAAAACCCAAATTATACACCCTTTGGTCTAAACTATCTTTAAATAAATATCCCGCCCCTATGGTCTTTAAACTATTCAAAAAAGTTTTAAATACTATATAATAAATTAAATCATGCCCGTTATGTTTTTATTAAGACATATTACAAATGTTTTGAATAAAACATATAAACCCTCGCTCATAACCATTATTCCAAAGTTTTGAATCGAATAAAACATTTATAAAGTTCAAAAGCTTTAGTCCCTTATACATAAAACACCCCCCTACCCCGCATACTTTATAACCTAAGTCTTTGAAATAAACCAATGTTTTCATAAAGACTAAACCCTCACCCCGTATGAATAAAACCCCACCTCTTTATATAATCAAACCTTTACCTGCATATATTTCATAAAGGTTTAAACCTGTGTTTTACCTATACGTGCGCATATATGAAAGCCCTAGTCCCACACCTTCCCATTCAACGCAACTTCTAATCAATCCTGGCCCTTCGCATCCGATCTTCAGATCTGATGGATGATACTCAATATCGCGTTGACAAACTAATCGATCACCCAAACTCCAAATGCACGCGAAATAGGTTGTTTTGTGACTTCACCTCCCCTCCATGTGGTTGTTATTCATTAGATCGCGTGCGTTTTGAATAAAACAACTTACCAATTAAACCTTGCACGATAACCACTGTTTGGTTTTGGATTTAAAATCCAAAACCGCCCTTCCCGCTGATGTGACAATTATTCAATGCCAAAGTAATACAACCCAAATGTATATAAAACCTTTGAAAATATATTTCATTCCTTTTCTTTTGCGCATTAACCTTAACCCTGCACGAGCCTCCCTGACTGTAAAAACACTATTTGTTCACCATTTTTATGCCCGAAATCTCCGAAATTTACCAAAGGACACCCGTGAAGACTGATTGAGGAGTTGCGTCTTGCACGAGAAAAGATACTGCAGAAACTATCAAATGCCTTAGAGCCATTTTTAAATCATTTTGAAGATTGTAATTGAAGGATGAATTCAAGGATAGAACCATATTATGCCTAATTTTATCCAAGAACCCCTGTCTAAGCCAAAAATACTTCTATAAACAGTCTAAGCTTACAAAAGTGTACAAAAAACGTAAAAACAGAGTTCCTAAGACCTGAAGGTTAAAATTGCGAGAAAACCCCTGCTATGGCTAGAACTCCTTTTACTATATTCCCTGTTCCCTAAAAAGCATTATTGGCTTCCCTTGCAGACCTGGATTTCATTAAAAAATTATTTGATTTTTGCAGGTTATTATCAGAATATGAAATTGGGCCAACAGTTTCAATACTAGTTGACAAAATTGTTTGCTCCAAATTCTATTCTTTAATTCAAAAACTTCATTCAACAAACAATTTATATACAAAGAAAGAATAAAATAAAGTCAGAGAGAGATCATAATAATGGAATTTGCACAGTGAGTGGTAAAAGTGAAATGACAATTCACAGGGACAGTGAAAACATAACAGTTAAAGAGTATCAGTGGTTAAAGTGTATCAGGTAAAAGTCAGAGCGAAAGTTAAACAAAGTTACAAAGTAGTCAAGGTAAAATAGTAAAAGTAAAAACAGAGGCAGTGATGGTTAAATAGAGATGAAAATACTTTCACCAACAATGAAAATTATCCAAAGTGAAAGTAAAAGCAGTTAAAAGAACAAAAAAGGTTAAAAGATGAAAACAGAGCAAGAAGGAACATTTTTGCAGAAATTTCCTGTTTAAGTCATTGTTTTGCAGAAACTATTGTGACCAATCCAAAATGGATTTTGCAAAATTGAAGGAGGTTTAAGTTCTTAAGATGTCCAACTCCAAAAACCTCTCTCACTTTTCTAACAGCCATTATTTGTTGGGAAATATTAAACAATATTGGAAAGCACTTTTTGCAGAAAATTCTTGTTAAGTCATCATTTTGCAGAGAAAATTGTGGCCAATCATAAATACATAGAAGTCTGGGTGAAAATGTGAAGCTGGGTTGCACTTTTTGCCCTTTTTTGATAAAAAAATTTCATTTTTTTCGGTTCTTCAACTTTCTGCAAACTATAACAATTTTTCTGTCTAGAATTTCATTTTGCGATAAAAATAAAAGTTGTGAGAAATTTTGTTAGCTTTCTATTACTTATTTTTTGAATTTTTTTTATGCAGATTTGATATGTCAACTTAGCGTTTCTTTGAGTGTGTGTTTCTTAACAATCAAATGATTCATAAGAAGTCATGTTATGACGCAATGTTGTATTCATTGAAAATTTGTGTTTTTGAAAAAACAAAATGTGTTACAACAATCTAGATAGAGTCTATTTTGTTTTTGTCATATTTACAAAGCCAATGGATGCATATCATAATTACTAGAATTTTTTGAACTGGTCCAATACGAAAAACTGCGTATTTTGGATATGTTTCGCGTCGCAAGAAATTTCTTAACATATAAGTTATAAACTAAAAATCTAAAAGCTACCCATTAGAGACGATGGACCAATGTAATGCCCCATAATTTTTCAATTTTTTTTACAATGTATTTTGGGAGATACAAAATTTTGATTTCACTGAATCACAATGACCCTCAGAAATTGTTTGCACCCATTTTATTAGAAAAATAATTAAAATTAATAAACGTTTATGAAATTCCATAAAAGTTATATTTCCTAAAAGTAGATTCAATTCTAAAAATACTTGTCTTGGTTCCGACAGTTAATTAACAAGCTTTCATGGAGTTTAATCAGTCCAAAATTGCAGAACCGTATTCAGAGCCTGGTTTTTGCGTAATTGGTGACGCGTTAGTTCGGCCGAACTTTTAATCTAAGTTTGGCCGAACTATGTTTTCCGCCGAAGGCTCGTTAAATCTAACATCTTAATAGTTCGGCCGAACTCTTGTATAACTCTCGATCGGCCGGAAAGTTTTGCGGAGCCCCTACTAAAACACATTTCGCGGCAATATAAATTGCCGCAAAATGATTCACACATTTCGCACATTTCACACATTTCATCTCATTTTACAAAGATCTTGGTTTGGGTTCAAAAAATTTTCTTCAAAGTTTGGGTTTAAGAGCATTTCTTGGAAGCAAATTGATTTTACAAAGAATTGTTTTGGGTTTAAAGAATTTTTTTTGGAAGACATTTCTTGGAGGCGGCCTGATTTTGGCAAAAATTGTTTTGAACTTAAAAAAATTTCTTGGACGTACATTCAAAAGACATTTCTTGGAGGTATGTACGTGTTTTGAGTTGAAGTAAATCTTTTGAGCTTCGTTCCATTTTTATAAGACATTTTTCTCTCAAATTTTTTAAAGTGTTTTGGATTGGAGTATGTTTTTTTTGCAAAAAATTTACACTGAATTTTTTTAAATTAAATCTTTTGTGATATTTTTTGTAATTGAGTTATTGTCTAATTTTTTGAAGGAAAATTTTTTAACTTCATACCCTATTATCATGGGAAATCGAAGAACTTGTGCGAGAAAATATGATCAAAAAAGAGACCCTGAGGAACGTAGAGAAGAGACGAGACAATCTCGCAAAAGAAAGTTAGAAGCCCTCTCAAATATTGAAGAGGAAAATCAACCTCAAGAATAAATTGAAGCAGGTATGTAAATGTAAATATTATGATATATTGATATATTTAAAATTTTCCTAATGTAAAATGTGAAGCTTAATTTTTATTTGATGAATTAATTCGAAAAATATTTTGTTTATTGTCAACAGATAGAGATATTCCTCAAAATATTGAAGAATAAAATCAACCTCAAGCAGAAATTGAAGCAGGTATGTAAATGTTAATATTATGATCTATTTATATATTTAAAATTTTTCTAATGTAAAATGTGAAGCTTAATTTTTATTTGATGAACTAGTTTGAAAAATATTTTGTTTAATGTAAACAGACAGAGATATTCCTCAAAATATTGAAGAAGAAAATCAACCTCAAGCAGAAATTGAAGCAGGTATGTAAATGTAAATATTATGATCTATCGATATATTTAAAATTTTCCTAATGTAAAATGTGAAGCTTAATTTTTATTTGATGAACTAGTTTGAAAAATATTTTGTTTAATGTAAACAGACAGAGATATTACTCAAAATATTGAAGAAGAAAATCAACCTCATGCAGAAATTGAAGCAGGTATGTAAATGTAAATATTATTATCTATTGATCTATTGAAAAATATTTGAAATTTTAGATATATTTATTAATTTAGTTATTTATTGAATATGTACTATTTTTTCAAATATGTACAGATGAAATCACTATCGATAATGAGATGTTAGAAAATGTTGACACTCACACATATGGAGATAAAAAAATTGACCATGTTATACGATATCGTGTTAACTGAATTTTTGAAAAGTATTTCTTAAATGAGCGGGTGACAGTTCAGGCTCAAATGTTGAAAAGTCTCCTATCATTAAGGAAATTAAAAGAAGCTACGACACTATTGGGTATTCGAAAATCAACCAAAGATAAAAAAATGAAGGAAGAGGTGATAAAAAATATGAGTAGTGCTATAAAGTCAATTAAGAGATCTAGAGAGAAAGATGTTTCAATTTTACGTAGAGGAATACATATGGCAATGGTTTCCTCAAGTACTCAAGAGAATCGTTTGGTAACATCTATGGCACGAGCACTGGGAACCTCGCGAAAAAATTTGCACAAACATCGGAAATTTCAGTTGCAAATAGATGTAAATGATGAACTCGCTTGTTGGAGAGCTATTTTTAGGCAACCATACAAAGATAGACTTGGAGAAAATGTTAAAAAAATAATATATGAATATTGGAAGAACAATTCGCGTGTTTCACCAACTGCAAGGCATGTGATGTGAAGAATAATAGCACGAAATTAGTACGAAGAACATGAAAAACATCTCTTGGAAACCACTCAGATAGAGTTATTCAACAATTTCAAAGAAGAGAATCGTCAAATTCATGTTTCACTCAGTGCTTTTGTTCAACAAAAACCATGGTATGTAAAACCTATCACCGTACGCGACACTTGTTGTTGTCGTTATCATGTGGAATTTGAGCTATATAATGACACATTCCTTGATTTCAGTAGAACATTATGGAAGGATTCACCTCCTCCTTCCACTATCCGTGATTTCATATCTCAAATTCTATGTGAAAGAGAAAACGATGAACTATTTTACAAAAAGAAATGTGTTGGTGGTAAAAAATGTGATGATTGTGGACATTTAACTAAATTTCAAAACAAATATCGTATTGATATAAATGATCACTCATTGTCCAACATGAAAGTGAAATGGAAGAGATATGAATATAGCAATACATCGATTCAAGGTGCAAATAGTGTTAAAAGAATTGAATTACTAGAAGACGAAATTTTTTTGATAGACTTTTTGAGAAAGTTTGAGGCAGAAATTTACAAATATACCAAGCATTCCCATAGAGCTCGATGGCAAGACTTGCAATTCAAAAAATCTCGTGAATTTTTTCCACCAGGGACCATTTTGTCAGTGATTGATTTTGCAGAAAACTACACATTTGTTCCACAAAAATAAATTCAGAGTGAATACTATCATTCCGACCAAGTCTCCATGCTTGTCCATATTCTATATAGACATGCTGAACAAAATTTCGATCATATAGAAAGAACGAGTGAAAATCGACATATCATTAAAGAATATCACTTTTATATCAGTGACGATCGTACACATGATACATGTTTTGTACAACATTGTTTTGGAAAAATTTATGATTCATTGAAAAATCGTGGAATAACATTCAATGAACATTGAATATGGTCAGACGGATGCGCAGGTCAATTCAAATCTGCACGATCATTTTTTTGGTTGTGTCGTCTTCATAAGAAAACCTCCATTAAACATTGTTGGAATTTCTTTGAGACTGGCCATGGAAAAGGAGAACATGACGGTGCAAGAGCATGCATAAAACGAGCACTTCGAAGATATCAAATGAACCACTCTGCAAGCCGACTTGTGAACGCTGAAGAAGTTGTTCAATGGTGCATCGTTGCTCTAAGCCATGAGAGAAACCCATCAAGAGAAGTGTGAAGGTACATTCAATTTAATTTATATTGGAAATCTAATTTTAAACATTGTACATTTATCATGCAATGATTATCTTTGATTGCATTTTGATATCATATTTACAAATTCTTCTTCTAATTTTCCATATAAAGGTTTTTCTGGCATATTGGAATCGAAGACGTAGATAGATCAATTGGAAATGACGTTGAAACAATAAAAGTGACTCGAAAATTGCATTCAATTCAAACAAAGTCGTCTAGAAATGTGTTTGCATTGGATAAAAGAAAATATTCTTGTTTTTGTGATGTTTGCATAGACAACACAAAATTCAATGACGTTTGTGAAAACAAAATGTATGTAAACGATTGGAAACATACATAGCTAAATACAAAGGGCAAAATGTCTGTTGCAATGTTTGAAGAAATGCAATTAGAGGAAACTACAATATCATTCGATGGTGATCGAGTTTCTGATCTTGTTAGAGAAGGTAACATTTGAATTACTTTCTAATGATTTGAAGATCTAGAAATAAATTTAAATATCCATAATTTTGTTAAATTCATTTTATTGTGCAGGAGATGTTTTTGCTGTAATTGCACCTATTGACAACGATGAAAATGTGAAGTATTATTTGATGCGTTGCACTGAACGAAAAATGAAATTATTACAGAACTATGAAGATCACGGATTTCAGTATGACACACGGTCTATTATACTGAAAGGTTATTTTTTCAGACAAACTCATCAAAGTGGAGACTTTGTTTACTTTGAAGACTATGAACCTGATTCCATAAGTTGTCAATATAGTCACTTGGTGTGTGCAGCACGCATAAAGTTGATAGAAGTTCAATCAAAGAAAAAATCAAAAATTAAGAGATGGAAAATGTCAAAATCCGATCATGAACGGATTATTGAGGATGGAATTCCATTAGAATTTTTTGAGTGAATTGTCCAACAATTTATTATATTTGGATTAAATATGTTTTAGAAATTCCAATACTCAACTAAAAATTGAGCTTCTTATGTTATTTGTGCAAGTGTTTGCACATGTACAAATTGTTTGGGTACAAGCATGTGCTCTAGTATCAACTGAAAGTAGTTTTTCTATACATGTGCATTGATGAAAAATGTTATATATATATATATATATGTTCTAGAATGAAATTAATTGTTGTAGTTTTACTATGTGCATTGATGAAAAATTATTTACGTACTCAATATATATGTTCTAGAATGCAATTAACTGGAACTAGTTTTTCTATGTGCATTGATGAAAAACTAGTTGGATTTTCTAGTAAAAAGTATGGACACAATGTAAATAAATCATCTGCAGTATAGTTTTGTACGAAAATTCCTTTCAGACAAGAGACTCGAAGCACTTCTCCGACTTTTGGTGGGATTTGACCCACATCTCTAATCCTGATTGAAAATCTAGTACAAAATCTGCTTGTCCAATGGTCGGATATGTTCAATGTGCATTGATGAAAAATGTTACTTGTCTTGGATTGAAATGTAAATTGAAACCATCTAGATTGAAACTCAACTCCCTTGTTACATTTCTTGTAACAAAACAAGGGATTTGATTTCATTGTATTTGTTGATTTCTGATTTGACATAATTGCATGTATGATTACAAGTATAGTTTATGTAGCATCCATAGTTTATAGCCCCAAATTTTCACCCCTATTTTTTCTTCTAAATATGTTAAATTATTTTATGTAAAAAAATTTCAATATAAAAATTCCTATTAATTACATATAATCAAGAAATTATATACTAACATTAACAATAATATGAATTTATAGTAAACAACTTTTAATATACTTCCTTCCATCCATTTACATGTGACCAAGAATTTATAACCTAAAAATTTTACAATAACGTTTTGAGATTATACATGAATGCCCATCTTTAAACTATATCCATTGAAGGTAGAATCATGTTTAAGTTATTCAATCAATTTAAAGTATCATTCACCCTAGGGAGTGTAAAATATTCAATGTAGGTTGGTGACGATGCTCACTCCTAGCTTGAAGTAGCTCCAATGACCAATTCTTTAATGAATTCCAATGCACTAGACCAAAGTTGGTGACCTACTTGGTTTTTCACCCAAGAAATTCCAAGGTACTCTTCTTACCTTTGGCCCCCAAAGCTACAATGGAGTTATAGGAAGGTGAAGATAATTTTTTTCACTGATAGTAATTTGGTCACATCCCTAATCTCCCCTTATCAAAAAGTTCCTATCTACTACATTATCCAGCATGTACTCAAGATCACTATTTCGTAATTAGAATATCACAATATCATAAGTTCTCACAAGAATACGTGGAATGCCATTATGACACTCATCTAACAATGGGGAGCTCAAAACCTAGAAAGCTCCTCGTCCCCTTAATAATAATGTGTTTAATTTAGTCTTTTAGGTGAGGATTAGGTGTGAATCTTGTTTTCACATACAAAAATAATTAATTGTTTAATTCCATAAATTTGATTATTCACCAAAATACATGTCATGTCCACTATTTGTCTCTCCTACAAATTCCCATTATTTTATTAAAATATGATTTTATCTCACCCAACTATCACATGTTCCTAAATTTACTCCTAATTGTTCCCTATGCCCTAAATCTACTCCTAATTGTTCCCTATGCCCTAAATCTACTCCTAATTGTTCCCTATGCTGCTTTTCCCTTACTTATTTTTAGAAAGTTATTTTCTTAGATCCATCATAACTATGGATCTATCAAGCGCCGAGAGGGATCAAATATCTAGAGGTGCAAACCTCTTTTTTGAGTGCAAAAATTGAGGAAAGGTTTGCACCTCGAGAGATTTGATCCCTCTCGGCGCTTGATAGATCCGTAGTTAAGATGGATCTAGGTTGGTTTCAGTCGTGTGCAACCAAGGAAAAACTATCGATAATATGAGGAACATATGATTAATTTTATCAATAATATGTAAATACATCTAACATTAATATAACCATTTTAAATATGCTAAATATGTTTGAGATTTATCAAGTCATTTTAATTTTAAATTTTCTTAGTTACCTCAATTTGTTGAGATGATAAATATTGTACAATAACTTTAATAATGGAAAATGATCAAATAAATTTTTTGAATGCAAAGTAACAATGTAATAATATTGAATGATAGAATGTGAATAATTAGAATGTAATCAATTACAAATAGCATTTATTGTGATCAATCTTAAACTATTTTCTTCTTCTATTCTTATTGTCACCCTTATTAGTTTTTTCATCTTTCCGTATCGATTATATTACAAAGAAAGTAAAAATCATAAATCTTAAACCATTTAAATATTTAGCTCGAACTCTTGTGGTAAACACCATACCTTGTCTCTCTTGCTCTCCAATATTATTAGGTTTAATTATTATAACACAAAAATCGTTCTACATTGTCAATATTTTTTTTCGCTTACACTGAAATCAATGAAAACTATTAATACAATGACTTTACAAGTAATGTACCATCATACATGCAATTATATCAAATAAGAAATCAACATATACAATGAAATCAATGGGGATTGTCTTGTTACAAGTAACATTTCAATTTACCACATGTGCAAATGTAGATTGAAACCATCCAAAACTTTAAGTTTTAAAACCCTTTTGATTATATATTGTGCAACATTAAAACATTAAACATTAAACTATCCAACAAAAACATTTAACATTAAATATCACATGCCAAATGTAGTTTAGATGACAACATTACTTCACATTCACATGCCAAAAGTACTAAAACCATCCAAAAATTAAATAAAACAAATTACATAATAACAATGTAATAAAATATGTCCAAAAATTGTAAATCTCACAAGTATCAAACTGTATCAAGTTTAACGAATTTTAAAACCATCTAAATTTTGAAATCAAATCTACTGTAATCATGTCTATCAAATGGAGGATCTAGCGTCTTCCCTACTAGGGTCTCAGTCCGCACCCTATCCTGTGAATGGGAAACCTACATACACAATGCACATGTACTTGAACATTAAAATTTGAAGTTTTAAAAATGAATGAGAATATATATATCTAGAACTTCATGTAAAAAACAAAATATAACAAAAAAATCATGCAATACCTCGTAAGGTTCCCTCTCCATTTCATGAACAGGTTCTCCCATAGGAACATCTGCAGTGGTAAACTGTACAATATACATGTACAGTTAAATATATATATATATATATTAAAAACTTTCAAATGAAAATGCACGTGTACATATATAAACATATTTTCAATAATATTAAAAAAATGAACTAAAGACAACTTGTTCAAATGCTGTGGATGTTCCTATCTCCATCGCTAGAGTCCCTGGATTAAAGAAATCTTCTATAGGAACCTAAATTCAAAATTTTTTAAATAACTCAATATATATATATATATATATATATATATATATATATATATATCAATTTCTAATGGAACTTTTTGAGGTAGAATATATATATATATATATATAACTTTTAAACATAAATTTTAAACTTGTGAAAAATTGTCCATACTTGTGGCTCATCTCCCAATGAAGTAGAAGGTATATCTCCTAAGGAAGAAGAAGGTACCGCCATCCCAAAAACATCAGACGGAATCGGTACCTGTTAAAACATTTTATCAAATTATATATATGCATACATGTACATGTGTGGCAACAATTATTTATTTTAGAGTCACTTAAAAAACACTAACATGTGCCAACATATCATGATGGTCAGACCCATCTGCATCGTTTGAACCGGAGGTCCCGAATGTAATATTAACATTTTCATCACGCATCATGCCTGAGAACTGCAAATGGTGTTTTAACATATAATCATACATTTTTGTTAGATTAATGTACACATACTTGAATAAATGTATACATGTACATACACATGTATTTATTACAAATTGTACACATGTATATGTAAAAATAATTTCAAACCCTAAGGTCACTAACACATACCGTTCCGGTGCCCTCTTCCTCATGAAAAATTAGGTCTTGCAGATCATTGCGACAATTTATTGCATATGTTCAAGGATCTTCAACATTCATGTTGTAAATCTCCTCATCTGTACGATAAAAAAAATTGGCACGGGCATTTTCACGTGCTCTTTGTCGATTTAAACAAAGATCGACTCCACTCAATCCACTATGAACATTGTCGATCATAACATCCCTTGATTCTCAACTTATTTGAGAATTTGCATCCATCTCTGATCGCGGAGTTTCGACTCGAAACGGTCGACTCACCAATGGCGGCTCAGGGCGAGGCAAATTTACATCTCGCTTAGCGCCCTTACGGTTATATAATCGACCTTTCCCCGGGCCAAAAAATTCTGAAGGAAGGTCATTGTAGTTGGGTTTCATACCCAAAAAAAATTCTGTATAAAACATCTGTGCAAAATAAACAGGAACCTCATCGTTCCATGGAAGCCTTCCAAAGGCCGCAAGATGTTGATCATACAAATAACGAGCTATTTCTGGGTGCTTGAAATACTGCACCTTCAACATTTTTCTTTTTGGCCCTTCCTTATAATTAAACATTAACTTGGCCACATCTCTTGTAACTTTTTGTTTAATGTCCTCCCATTTATCGGGACCCATCACTATTTATTTTCTCTTTCTCATCAGTTCTACAAATGAATCAGTCGTTGGCCCAAGATTTCTGTACACCTTTACCATTTCACCCAATGAATGTGTAACTATTTCAAGGCTTTGTCGACTCTTAGCAGGTAGAGACAAAGCCACGAGATCTCTTTGCAATTTTGCATGAAGGCTTTCACACCTTTGTAAGGTGCATTCTGCCATGTTGGTTTCCCATGGTATATCAGTAATCTCGGCCGGATAAGTTGTGCTGGGTTGACAGCCTTCTTATTGAATGTAGCGAGCTGCCCTACGTCTATTTTGACCAATTTTGCATGAAGGCTTTCACACCTTTGTAAGGTGCATTCTGCCATGTTGGTTTCCCATGGTATATCAGTAATCTCGGCCGGATAAGTTGTGCTGGGTTGACATCCTTCTTATTGAATGTAGCAAGCTGCCCTACGTCTGAGCTCGAACATTTTCGGCCTCTGCATCAATATATATATAATTTTGTATATTATAAAAAAAAACGTGTAAAAAAATTTGTACAAATTTAATGAAAAAATATTGAAATTGATGGCAAACTTGATGTTGTTGGTTAACATCTTCTCCAACATGACCCTGCTGAGAACCAGACCCAGAATGACGCTGCTGAGAACCAGACCCACAGTGACCCTGTTGAGAACCAGTAGCCGTTGATTGGCCTTTGGGGGAATAAATATCACCCCCTTCCCGCAACCTGCTACCACTCATACCTCGACCAGTTGAAACTTGGCCACGCTCCACGGATGGAGTAGAAACCCTTCTCCTCTTACCTCCTAAGAATTAAAATATGAAACTTATTAACAACTAATTTAACTCACAAAGTTAATAAAAAATCAATTCCATATGTACACACATGTATGGATATTTAAGATTATATTTAAATACCGTGAACATCCTCCGATCCCTGAACCTCCATATGGGATTCGGCTGATCTTCGTCGTTCATCCTCCATGATATATATCTATTGGTCGAAATTTACACAAAATAGATTTCAAAAAATCAATTTTTAATTTAGTGTACACAAATTATGTAGAACACAACTTTCAAAGCAATAATTGATCACGTGTGAAACTAAATTTAATCGAAAAAAGATATTATAAAAATGATAAGTTCACCAAATTGCGTTTTACATGGTGGGAGCACACTTGGTATAAAATTTACCACTTATACACTTTAGTTTGTGGGAGAAATGACACATGTACATAGTTTACCTTAAAGTTTTTGTGTTTTATGGATATTAAAATGAAGAACTTCTATTTAGATCCATTCCAAAGATTGACTGTAGGGGCATTTACTAGATATGTCACCTTTTATAAAAGATGAGATCCAGAGGTTACCTGGCCCTTTACAGACTCTCCCTATAGAACTTGTAGAAGTAAACACTAGAGGAATTAACAATATCAAATAACGTTTTCATGCTCAGACATGGGAATGTGTCTCTTTCCCTACACAAAAAAATAGTTCAAGGTAGTTAATCTTCATAGACACGTCATCAAGCAAGTCAATGTGATCATCCCCAACTTACTTTTCATGAAATTAGGCTTGGAATCCTCTACAACCTGGTGGATGGAGTTGAATGGGAACTAGGTCAAGGCCTTTACAAAATACATGTTAGTGAATAACACTTACTAGGTTATGCCAACAAATAAAGTGGGAGAAATGTTTTCTCCTCGAGGTTGTCCAATTGGGTGTGTAATACCAACTTCACCCATTTCCTAACATGTTTCTCTCTTAGGTTACAAATGTCTTCCACCTTATTAGTTATATATTTTTCAATTTCCTGTGGATTCCTTGAATTTTTTCTCCTACCATCTCCCTCTCTCACTCCCCAAATTATTGTCATCAAACATGCCCCATTGAGGATCTGGAGCAATGTTTGCACCATACTTAGAACTCTCATTGCTGCTAATTGAAATTGGAGTCATGTATACTAGATTTCTTGCTTAAGTGGCTCTTACTTGGACAATATCCTGAAATAGTTTGACATGATGGTCATATGAGGTTGGAAGCTACTTGGTGTAATTTTCCTTAAATCTTCAAAAAAACAGAGAAAAAATGTCATTTTCGATCATTTTTTATTAGCTTCTGCATACAGCAAATGTTATGACAATTGCAACACAATCATGTTCTATGAGCATGAATTATGAATGTCGCAAGCCAAATTGCAAGGAATTTTGCATTCATTTTAGGCAAAAGAAGGCTATGACATTAAGGTCCATGCTAGAAAAAATTATGCAAATAAGGTTGCTAAGTCTTGATACTTACCATGTGTTTCAAAGCCATAATGAAGGTTGGCTTTGAGAGTGTCCTCCCAAAGCCCTGTCTTGAGATGAAATTTAATTCAATGTCTCTTAGAGTTACAAGGTGGAATTGATAGAACTATTTGATTTCTTTACCATAGATGGATATCTCCTTTCATCTATACCTTTCTCTACCATCTTATTTCCAAGTGAAATGGAAATTTTCACATTTTGAATGCCATTACCATGTAATTTGGTAGTCTGCTAGCTAGACCTATCACAAATAAGGTTGTCATACCAAACTATTTCTCTTGCTCAACTCAGTGACCATGACTCTCTTCTCACACTCCTTACCATATAAGATCTTCAATTGTACATGTCACACAAAGTTGGGGGTTCTAGGTCTACACCTATTAGGTAAAGTTACATATTTTATGTCATTATGGTCCTTAAATTTGGAGGTGTTCCACCTGAAAAAATAGGCATTAAATATGGATGAAAAGGATTTGTTTTAAATTTGATAGAATTTCCTCATGGAATTACTGAATTTCTCGACGAAATCATGCTAGCTTTGCTTAGAGAAGAAGGTTTTGGAGGAGAAATTGAATTCTTTCGACTTATTTTTGGCATTGAAGTTTGAAATAGTAGTTTTGATGACTCCATTGATGACCTTGCTGAGGAATTTGATGCACACAATATTGACTTTGAAGATGGTTTAGAAGATGTTGAAGAATTTGTAGATTTTTGTGTTGTCACTGAATGTTTCTTTGTTGTTGGACTTGATCAAGACATGTAATTTAACTTTACGAGCAGATTGAAGACCTTGAAGAGGTTTTAAATTTTGTTGTTCTCACTGAAGGTTTTTGTCTAGTTTTGTTTCTTAAACCATCATTTCCATAGGACATTTTTGGTGAATAGATTCTTGACCTTGATGAGAGGATATGATACCTTGAAGAGGCTACATCTTTTGGTGACGTCACTAATTGTTTTTCTATTATTATGTTTGTTAAACATCTCGCTTAGGGCGAGGCAACTTAGGGCGAGGCAACTCCACATATATTGTACAGTTTATGGGACAGAAATCAATATGTAGAAATATTCACTTGGTTTTTATAATTGGATAGAAGAATGACTTAAAATGACCTTGTATGTCTTCTCATTTTAGAGCTCAAATTTTTAGGAAGGATTTAAGTATCCACCTTTCAATAATCACTAGAAGAGGTTGATAAAGAATATAGGAAGACAAAAAACTAACCAGTTGAGTACAAGGCATAGTTGAGCCAAATGTTGTTGAGGAAGGGCCTAATTATTTGGGTCTTGGTTATGGAAAACATGATGGAAAATTCTCCAAAGCCAAGGAGGCACATGAAGCTGTTCCAAGAAGGAATTTTATTTCGTGTTCAATACCTCAAGCTTGTGAGGTTTGTGTTCATGATGAATGGAAAAGTTTGACACCCACTTTGCAAGAAGATGTTAATAAACATGCAGCTAATGAGAATGTAAAAGAAGAGGATGTTGAAAGCTCTATCTAGTCATTGAATTCATTGCTAGTATTCAGAGGAGAGCCACTACCTCATCAAATTCACCTCCTCAAGAGGGTGACAACAGTGAATGTTGAAGGTATAAATTTGCCTTTAATCAAATTGCTTTTGATTATGATAAACATGGTAAATATTCACATACGATATAGAAAAGAACTTGCACATGTTCCTTTTGTGGTTTGAATAACCATAATGTTTATAGATGTTGGAAGAAGATATCCATGCACATTGAAACTTTCTAAATAAATGAGGCAAAAAATCAAAGGCCCATTGGACAAGGAAAATGATGTTGAAATTAAGATGCAATTGTTTACTACTCATTGCCATAAGAAAGGTCACCTTGTAGACAAGTGTTGGACTTTGAATCCAACAAGTCATCCACAACATTTGAAGAAGGTGGAAAGAGATAATGACAAGAATGGAAAAGAGGATTCCATAATCGATGCGGGTTAGGATGATTCACATGATGATGAAGTGCAACTAAAACAAGCGCCATTGAAATGGTTTGCTAACAGATGGTTAGATTTCTTATCTAATTAAGGCCTTGAATGTATTTTTTTGTTTCATGAATTTCTTTGAAAATTCAAAGTATGGTGCATGTTGCATGAAGCAAGATGTTGAAAGTAGAGTTATGTTGACACACTTAAATGCAACAAATATGGAAATTTGTACATGAGCTATTATTTGACTTGAGAGTTAGTTGTTTGAAGAGGCATGTTTTGTCGACTTGTGTTTGGTTGACGGTTTTGTACACCAATATGTAAGAGTACATGGAGATATTCACATGATGTGAATTTTTTTTCTTTGAAGGAGAAAAATGATATGTCATCGAGCTATGTTTCTTGCATGATGTGTTTTTCAGTTTTATGGTTTTGTTTGTGACAAGACGTCACAAGATTTTGGGAAGGTCCACTCTTGAGCGAGAGCCTCATGATTACAACCTAATCATGAGAATCAAATGGGAGTGCATCCTTATTTTGAAAACAAATAGGATTCTAAGCTACCTAGGACTCAAACCATTATTTTTAAATTTGAAATATCATGGTGTGTTGTTTCAATGCTTGAATCCACAACCCTAACATAAATTGTTTTATTCTTTTTTTGCAAGATTTAGTTGGTTATATTAAAATTCAGTTGAATTTAAAATTCTTGGCTTAGTGGCATGAACCAAACATATTGTACATGTATTAAATGAGGAATTTCGCTCTCCCAGTCATTTCTAAATCACCCATATCACCAAGAAAAGATGTTTTAAAAAACATACTTTGGTATGGGAAAGACCTCAGGTTTCAAATATTATAAGAAGGTTTTTGATATGGTTGAGAGAATGTGGAAAATAGAATCCATAAACAAATTATTTTTCAAAACGTATTACTTTCAAAGTATCAACAAGGAACATGTACAAGGGTGTTCAATGAATTAACACCGTTTATTTAAATTCCATGATGTACATATCTTACTCATAATTTTAACAAATTATTAAATAATGATCTAGATTGGATAATTATATTATTTGTCATATATTTTGATGCTTATAGAGTGAAAAAATTGAAAGAATCAACTTGTAGGGTCATTTTAATGGTGGGTGGAGAATTGGGGTCTAAAACCTTTTGGATACATTTTGAGGCATTAAATGACATTTCTGGGGGTCAAACGATCATCCCTTGTGCCGAAATCTTGACCATTATTCTACACTTAAAGACATATCCAATGGTGCAAGAAAAACATCAAACGAAGTTCATTCAAAATTTATGCCTTTAGTAAGTTGACCTATCATGTTGACCACCATGATACGAGAGAATGACATTTTAGCCCCATTACTCATGCATGACAAGCTAGCTACATGTGGAATTTTAACACTAGACTCTAAAAGGTCTAAAATCACAAACCTCGTTAATGGTTGATAGAGTCAAATCTTACACCTAGTTGGCTATCACGCTACATGTTAAATACTTGGCCACTAGGAGGAATAAGAGTTCCATTTTGTGTTATTGTATTTTGTTCCATAGTTGGAAATACAACTAGGAGTGTGAAGTTAGAGAGAAAAATGTATGAAGTTAAGTTTTTATAGCAACCTTACACGCTAAAAGTCTTAGCTAACTCTAGAGAGATTACCTCTTTCTTTGTACTCACATATTTTCCATACCAGAAAATATAGAGTAGAGCATGTTTACATTTTAGTGTTGTTTTTCTCCCATAAGGATTTCCTAGGGAAAAAGGAGTCTAGAGCATCATTATTTTTTAGGGTTGCTTGTCTCCCATATAAGGATTTCCTAGGAAAATAATTGTGTTGATTGTCTAGAGATATGTATGTGTGTGTTTCATTATGTTCTCTATTTCTTACGTTGTGTTTCATTATGTTTTTATATTTCTTACATTTCCTATTGCCACGGTGTACATTTATATCTAAAGAGTCCAAAACCTCATTCAAGACCATATGTTTTGTTGATGTAGTTTGATTGGTTATATTGCATTGCTTTTGTAGTTGTTGCTGTGGGCCTCACCATCTAGTGATTTTAAGTAAAAAATTATTTACATGGAATTTTGAAGTATTCTAGAATGTTTATTATTTATCACTACTAGCCTTGGTGATTTAGTTGTTTGTTTTGATGCTGCTTGGTTACCCATATTTAATAGTTTTTCATGTTTAATTCATTGTTAAGGCTTTTTATTGTCTTATGAGGATGTATTTTTCTCAAATCCATAATGGCTAAAATAATGAAATTTATCTATGAAAAAGAGAGGTCATATGGAAAACAAATTGTTTGCAAGTGTTCTTTTGAACCCATAGAACTTGCAACCCCAATATGGATAAAATACTAAATAATACATAGCCTCCTCATCTAACTTAGCCAGGGATTTGCAATACTATATTTGAGTTGGCTAGCTCCATTTCAAGATATCATAATGTTAGATTATTATTTCTATAGATTTTGATTATGGTAGTAAAATGTTACAAAAAACAGGAAACTACAAATAATATTATTCTAGATATATGTAAAAAGGACATGGTAGAGAAAATCAAACAATATTAAACTTTTCATAATAGTTTAGATATAAATACATTTTCTATTTTTTATTGTAAATTCCATTTTTTTAATTAATAAATAAAAAAGAAGCATTTTCAATCAAAATCACATCCAACATATAATAAAAATAATAAAAACAATTTAAAACTTCATACACTATGACATTACTATGGCAAAGAGCATAAAAATATATGTAAGCAAAAAATCCTTTTATATAATAATGGAGAGCTTCAAATATACAAGAAAAACAATCTTTCAGCCTCCTTGTATCCCAGAGAAAGAGTTGCTCAAACAATCATATTTTAAACAATTAAAACTTGGAGAAAATCATCTATTTTTGAATTTCAACTAAATATAAAAAAATTAGTCAAATATTTCAAATCTGTTTTTTGGCTAGTTGTAGAGTGTAGGTCAATTCTAGCTAGAGAGAGACTCCAAGAAGGGGTTTCAAGACAGAGCAGGTTTCCAACATTCCAGTCAAAAAGGGAGGCAAATATTTCCAACAAAAGAGGCAAGAACAAGTTCCCTAGTGGTAGTGCTATGCAACCCAATTAGACAGTGCATGTTGCAGGCAAGAGTGCGAGTAGATGGTAGTCTCCAAAGAGAGTTTCTAGAGGTAGAACGAGTTTCCCAAAAGCAGTACTACACATTTTATTAGGTAGGACTGCATCTAGCATGGAGAAAATCATCTGTTTTTGAATTTCAATCATATAAAAAATTAGTCAGATATTTCAAATTTGTTTTTTTGCTAGTTGCAGAGTGCAGGTGCAATTCTAGCTAGAGAGAGACTCCAATAAAGGGTTTCAAGACAGAGCAGGTTTCCAACATTCCAGTCAAGAAGGGAGGCAAATATTTCCAACAAAAGAGGAAAGAACAAGTTCCCTAGTGGTAGTGCTATGCAACCCAGTTAGTCAGTGCATGTTGCAGGCAAGAGTGCGAGTAGCTGGGAGTCTCCAAAGAGAGTTTCTAGAGGTAGAACGAGTTTCCCTCCCTCTCAAACTACTTCGTCTCACATCTTCCTATTGAAGAAAGCCTTTAGCCCATTGAAAACTTGGTTATGACTAGGCATTTTATGTATAAGAAGGAAGTTGAACCACATCAAAGCCAAGAGGTCCACAAAAATTGCTTTTAACTATAGCCAAAGCCCCCACCTTTGGCTCAAGAGGAGATGACATCGGGCAAAATTTTAGGGGCTAATATTAGTAGGTGGGCTAATTTTCCATGCTTTTTCCAAAAAAAGATTAGCCAATTTCATTTTTTTTCTAAAATGATTTGCCAAAATTTTATAGTAAACCATTATTTTACCTTAAAATGGCCAAAAATATTATCTCAACTAATATAAAATCATTGGAAATCTAAATATTTCTACAAAAATATCACAATTTGCATATTAGGGACTAGTAAGATTACCAAGGTTTCTAAACTTTAAGATAAAGTAGCATCCTTGATGTTAGTTTTTGGCTACATGATTAGGTATAAAGTAAGAAATCATTTTGTAGTATATTGATAATATTAAAAATAATATTAGTTCAAGACTATTGGTCAGTTCCCAAAATAATGTGAGATGGAAGCATTTGATACATTTGCCACACTCAAAGAGTTGAAAATGAAAAACAAATTCTCTTATATTATCTATCATATACTCACATTTGATCTATGAAAACTCTTCGTGTTTTTTAAACATAAAAACAAAATAGTAAAAAATTTAGACTAATCTCTTACTTCTTAAAGTACAACAAATATTTTTTAATTTTTTGAAATAATAATTAAAAAAATATTTAATTTCAAAATAATTATTATTTTATTATTTATAAATAAAATTAACAATAAAATATGTTTATAATGAACTGTTGTGAATGATAATATAAAAATTGTTAAATAATTTTAATTTTACTCCAATCATTATATAAATTAATATTATTCATTAAAAAAATACCTTTTAATATTTTAAATATATTGAAACCTCTACTATCAAAATTTCAAATAAGCATTTTTCTTCCTTCTTATACAACACTATGCCAACACCATGCTAAAAAAATTCAAAGAAGACACAACTTCAAAATTTTACAGAGTTGAGATCTCAGATGCTACCACATCAAAACATTGTGGATCTCACAGAGTCATCTAGAAGCATTGTTACAAAGTGCTAGCATGATAATCGATGGAAAGGCTGAGAGGATGGAACAAATGTACACAAAACAAATTTCTATTCATAAATTTTTTTCCATACATAATTACTGAGTTTCTGTATTTTGGTCCTTTTATTTTGCTGCATTAACGATAGACTATCAAAGGATGGGAGGAGAACTAGGGACATTATGTTCACAGAACCAAACACCGTAAGATCAGGGTCATGTTAAGAAGATTTATGCTGATATGGTAATGATAATAACATGTGTTTCTTTTAGAAGACTATGCAATAGGAAACCTGCCTACTTACAGTGGGCTCTTGATGAATGCACTTCTATGCTTACAATTTGAATTTCTTTGCATACAGACAGTGAGATAGCAAGTGAATCTTGCCATCTTAAAAATTCTGAAGCCAACCACCTATAACATGCAGTCTCAATGAACTATATATATAATCTGCTGAAGAATAACTGTTGTAATAAGAATTTTACATGGGATGCTACTACATTTTCTGCATCCATAGTCTCTACGCATATTAATCAACTACTGCTATGAAAGTGGCTGAAGAACAAATTATGCTCTTCCACTATATCTAGAACTGCCAACAAGGGCTGCATTCAATTCCTGTCGTCGTTGCATAATAGATCACCATGGTTAGCTGTGCAATTTGCCTAACTATTTTCCTTATACAGTGACAGAGCTTAAGAGAATGCCTTTTGTACTGGTCTTTAGTGTCACTTGGGGGGTGAAATTTGAAGTGTATAGTATGTGGGGTAAGCATACTATAGTTGTACAGGAGGGCTACATTGTCCTCACTGTCATCGGAATTCCAACATAGGTAAATTCGCTCGATAAAACTATATATGGTGGAGGCCATTGCCTTCATTACTTTAGCCTCCTTTGACATAGGTTATACATAGTTTGTAGATGATGAAAATTTTCCCACATGGGGGGGTGACTTCTTGTTGAACTATTGCAGCAAGTAATGCAAACGATGAGCACTTGAGTCCAAGACCTATTGGGTTTGTGACAAGTTCACTGCATGACTATGAAATCCATTAACCATTACATTCACTACAGAGTTGCTTATAAAGACCTTATTAACACAGCACCAAAATTTTAATACACAACACAAAAATACATTTTAATACATTTTTCA